>CABFOW010000737.1:166693-213395 GCA_902141385.1 Timema californicum | reverse complement strand
GAAATTCAGTTTGTCTGTCCGTATAACTGTATCTTGAATTAGAGCTGAAACTATTTTACTGATTGGACCAAAACTTGGTACCTTGGGTTTTCATACACGGTCCCCCCGAGGCGTTTTTTGAATTATACATTTAACATTAAAATTAAGGATGGTTTACGGAAGGGCAAAAAGAGAAAACTTTATTTTCTCTAAATTCACTCTAATGGTTTTGATTAAATTTATATCTAGACACCGTTTATCATTATAAACAAGATGGAAATTCTCATTTTCTAGTGAAGATGACTTTGAGCGTACTTTACATAAGGGAAATTTTGCAATTTTCATAATTTATCTACATTTATTTGAGATGCGAAATAACGTATCATTGTAAAGTCGTAGTACTATTAAAGATAAATATATTTTGTTTGAAATATATTTTTATAAATCTGATAGTTTCTGTACTATAAAAAAAATATATTTTTTATTAATTCAGGGAAATGAATTTGAGTCTTATACTCTTTGGTGGACAAATATATTTCTCTTTTCTCAATTTTTACTTTCTCGCTATCTTACAGGTAGAGAAAGTATTGTGCTCGTCAAAAAAATTGGACTTGAGATTTTGATGAATCTCAACGTTTCATGACCCCCCGAATCCGAAAAGTTTGTTTTTGAATTTCCGTCTGTTTGTCTGTCTCTCCAAATATAGCCTAAACTTTTTCACCAATCGGGCTAAAACTCGGTATCTTGGGTTTTAATAGGGTTTCCCTGGGTTTTTTTTGGAATTGCATATCTAACCCTAAATTTAAGGGTAGTTTACTGAGGGCAAAAGAGAAAAAGTCCATTTTCTCAAAATCGGCTCTAACGATTTTGATTAAAATTCGTATCTAGACGTTGATTAAGATTGTAAATAAATTGAATATTTTCATTTTCCCGGGAAAATATTAGGCTGCTTTACAGAAGCTGAAATTTACGTACCTCCGAAACTATTTGAGATTCTGAATAACTTATCATTGCAAAATTGTATTACTATTAAAAATGAAAACTTTAAATGGACTATATCTTTATAAAACCAACCGTTTCTTAGATATTAGCAACCCTATTAATACAATTTACAATTTTGTGGCCTTTAGTTGTAAAGATATACGACATGAGTTTTAACGTAATAATTCTCCAATGCCATAGAGTAATTAAATATTAGTTAGTATCTCAATTTTTTTTCCTTAAGCCCCTTAAGAGAAATGTTTGCACAGCAATGATCTATTTCTATCATTCTAGACTCAATAGTCAATATTTACATCTTTATTGGTCAACATTTATAAATGAGGAATTTATTAGCAATGCGATGGAATGAAGATTTGCAACACCTGATAAAATGTCGAAAATTTTAACCGGAGGTTGAAATTTTAATACGTAGTGTTGACCCTTGTCGACCCAATATTGATCCTTTTTTTTATCGGTCCAAACATACAATTGAGGACATTAATGCTTTATAAATAAAATTATAAAATTTAAAACGGGGACTTAAAAAATGTTTTAAATAAGGATAGTGCAATTCATTCTTTGGTTTGCTAGTGTACATTATTTTTATTAACTTTTTTACGAGTTTCGAGTAAACATTTCCATTTTTAAAGAATAGAGCGAGAAAGTCCGTGCGGAGTTCCGTACCATTTTTGTAACTGTGTTCCCAGTTCCTAAGTCCATAGAATAAGTGTGTGTTATTTCATTTATGATCTTTGGTGTAGTGTTTTTAAAACAATTTACATACCAATTATTTCGTTTCCCAAATACTATCGGTTTTTAATAAATGTATATTTTAAGATAAGATAAAAGCAATATATAATCTTTGGGGTGCTTCGTTCCATTTATTTTATGTTAACTACTTTTATCTCAATTTAAGATAATTTAGCTAATTATTTTAATAATGCTTATTCTTTAATAACATAATGAAACCGTGTAAATACTCAACCACTAATTAATGGAAATAATGGATATTGATTTTATGCATGTTACGCCCTATTCATGAATTTTCCCAGGTCACGAAGTGGGCAAATTTCTGCTAAATACGGGAACTCCCCCCGCCTCCCCGCCTAAACATTTCACGAAATGGGTGAGATACAGTCCAGTTTCTGAATTGTGCAGCGCTTATGCTGCAAATTTGAACTGAGCAGCTCTTATCGTTAATCAATTTATAAACTGGATGAGTTAATTTTTTTCTGGTCAGTGAAATGGACAAGCGAAGAACAGGTTTAATTTCTAAGTTAACTTAATTTTTAATCGTTTTATAATGGATGGGTAGGTTAAGTTAGGTAATATCTTAAAATTAATTTTAGTTAAGCTGGTAGAAGATATAATAGTAAGTTCTAGTTCATGGAATGGGCTAGAACTAATTCAGTTTTTGAACAGTCCGTGAATAAACCAGTTAACGGAGCTACCAGAAATATTCCCAATTCATTAGATGTCGAGATGTATCATAGATAACGTAAAAAAATGATAGCTGTACATATAACTCTTAAATAAATTTACTTTAATTGAATACATATTTTATTTAGTTTTATATTTTCAATCATATTTAGATGCTTATGCTGCAAAGTTGAACTGAGCAGCTCTTATCGTTAGACAATTTATAAACTGGACGAGTTAATTTTTTTCTGGTCAGTGAAATGAACAAGCGAAGAACAGGTTTAATTTCTAAGTTAACTTAATTTTTAATCGTTTTAAAATGGAAGGATAGGTTAAGTTAGGTAATATTTTAAAATTAATTTCAGTTAAGCTGGAAGAAGATATAATAGTAAGTTCTAGTTAATGGAATGGGCTAGAGCTAATTCCGTTTTTGAACAGTCCGTGAATAAACCAGTTAACGGAGCTACAATAAATATTCCCAACTCATTAGATGTAGAGATGTATCATAGATAACGTAAAAAAATGAGAGCTGTACATATAACTCTTAAATAAATTTACTTTAATTGAATACATATTTTATTTAGTTTTATATTTTCAATCATATTTAGAATAAAGTAAAATATATGTAATGCTTACCACAAAAACAAATGTATATAATATGTTTCTTCTTGTTATTAAATCCTATTATAGTTGTAGCAGGACAATATATGAAAGAGTTAATTCATACGAAATTAAGATTGACATGACTAAAATATCTTTTAAGTGTAAAAAACAGATTTTTTCTGTGTGTTACATCTATTTCATTCCCATCCATTGTCATATTCTTAGGCCTATGAAGGACGAAGAAAGTTCCTGACAAACATATTCACCCTTAAACACATGAAGCTGCATTTAATGTTTGTGAAAAAACACCTCCTTAATTACTGCCAGTTGATCCCGAAATCTCCACTAAAACATAATTTATAATCAATTTAAAAAAAAGTGTAATTTATTAAGTATAATTACTCATTTTATTAAACACGCTTTTTAATAATATTTAAATATATTTTTAACTGTTAATTTAACACAAATGTTATCAACTACGTAATCTAGGATAAAACATTTGTCCATTAGCATGGAGAGAAGATGGAAAAATCACAGTGAAAACTACATTAGTTAAACTGCCCACATTACATCCAGTCTTCAGTCCAACCCTTATCTTCTCGTCAAAAATACTCTGGTTCAATGCGAGTAAAAAGCCTTAAACAATTCATCTCTTATTTCCGGAATAAATATAAAATTATAAAAAAAATATACATATAATATTATAATAGTAATAAAATTTATTTTTTGTGTTCGTATGTGGATGCCTATAGTGCCAAATCTTATCTGATTTCCTCAAATATTCTTCTCAATCGTTCGCTGGATTTCGCTCCAGGTCGAGACAATGCCACCCTCCCTACGACCCCTTTACCTTGTTGATTCAGTGTCTGGTGTCTACCATTGTTTCGCCATGTGTCAACATGTATCCCTCGAATACAATGCACGACGAAAGAGGTAACGTTCTCATTGTGATCGATAATTACAATATGTTCTCAATGTCAAGTGGGGTCATCTACAGTAAACAATGTTTGGTGTTCTAGAATAGTAACAAGTTGTTCGGACATTGGCAAGTATTTAAAAAAAACCCATACCAAACCAGTGTGAAAAATATTGAGACTTCAAACAATCACAAATCTCGTTAGATGAAATACAGAGCTTATTTGATACAAAATATCAAGTTTATTCTTAGATAAAAGCAGGCATCGTCCATCCATCATTAAAAGCGAATCACATGAAATACATAAGTAAAACGAACTAGTTACGCAAAACTGAAATAAGCACACAAATTATTTTTAACTGAAGCTTATTTTGAAGATCTCTTGGATTCTTTGATTCTTTTGAAACTAAAGATTATTCGAAGCAATGACTTCAAGGATATTGTGATGATTTATTTCGCCAACTATTTAGAATTATTATGTTGAAAAATCAAGTTCAACTTTGAAGGATAATTTGACTATTATAACAATTATTGTATGATCTTAACACAAAAAATATTTGTTATTCAGATAATGTTTTAAAACGGCATATTATTATAAGTTTCTTCTTTCTTCCTCTTCTTGGAAGGAAAATGACCATGAACGAAGTTCGTGTGATCCTTTTTACAGCCATTTGCTGTGCCATTTTGAACCAATGACATCAAAAGAAGTAGGAGTCCCTTAAGTAACACCCATTTACGTAATTACCAAGACTGATGTTAGAAAGCCTAATATAGAAGGGATTTAGGAGCCTGTCTTTAACATAATCGTCTAAGCCTAAAATAATATGGATGATGTGTTAAATGTAGCGAAGTTTAATTGAAACTATGATGTGAAGAAAGGACATTTTATGAATCTTCTTACCCTTTCTTAAATTATCAGTCAGTTGAGCAGTAAGGAGCTTATCGTAGCAGCTTTGATGGCAGTCATCCAAAACTGTAGGCTTTTTCTTTCTCGCTCGCACAGCCAACTGATTTGGATTAAAATTTACTTATTTGTGTCTGATTATCATTCTAATGGTTTAAAATTTGATTCATCAAGGCCTTAATATTTTGAATTATTACTGATATCAAAATAAACGAGAATCGATCTTAATTTCATAATTTTCGATATCTAGAGCCTTAGCTATAAAATAAAAGAAATTTAGAGTTCAGTAATTTAAACACAATGAAATAATTTTGAGGTAATTTATTTTTCATTGTGACACTTAATAGGGTTCTTTCGTTTTCCGGATGCACCGGCAAATCGTAGATTTGTTCATAGAGAGAGACCTTTGTGTTTTATTGATCTTGCACTAATTAATATGGCTGCACTTATCCCTAATATATCTTATTTAAAACAATTCATTTTATCATTATGGTATATAATTAAATAACTGATTTTTAGTCTGAATAAGGTTTGATTCGTGGAAAAGTATTGAAATGGTAGATGTTGAGTAATCCCAATTGAGAATAGAACCATTTAGATTATGATTTAAAAATTGAAATTGAGGATCGGGATCTAGTAAAACACGATTCTGACGTTTATAGTGCAGAGTTGAGCTTCTCATATTTTATTATTTTATTTATTTAGCACAACGTATTAGTACCCGTTTGGATTCTTATAATTATCTCAAAAGTTAGAATGTTTACGCTTTTCTTTACACAATCATATCAGCTTATTCATATTTTAAAGTGATTGCCATAGCCTTAATTTTTTTTGCACAACATTGCTCTAAATCCAAGCAGAAGACAAAAATGTTAATTTTTTTCCACGATAAATTAGGGTATTTAAATTTATTTAACAGTTTTATTGAATCATTAGGTATTTAAAGAATCTGATAGGATTCATACAAACAATGCTTTCTTAATCTTTCCTCTTAATGTTTGTTCCAGTAGAACATTGATTCCAATTTTAAATAAATACTTTTCTAGTTTATCTATTTCAGATCATCAAAGATTTTTGTCTAAATTCTTCCAATAATATTTCTACACCCTTGCGAGATTTTTTTTACAACATTCCATGTAGCTTTCTACAAGAATTAAATAATATATTTTCAAGTAATTTTCTTTAATATTTCGAATAACCTGTGTCATGGATCAATTCCAAATACATACTTGTACAGATAAAAACACTTCAAAATTGCTATACATGTTTTGTAATATAGTATAAAATTATTTTAAATAGTTTGAGAGTTGACTGGGAAAAAGTGAAAGAGCTAATAGTGAGTAAAATTGTATAGCTTACAGTTAGCCTTGACATTTACTTTAGTGAATATAGCCATAATTCTGCACATCACATTTTCTCTTAGCAAGGGAACGCTCCCAGAATCCAATTGGAATAGTCTACTTACCATTGGCGCACCTCCTTCTCCGAAACTGAAACATAAAATATAGTAAATTACATTTTTTAATAATCAACTATAAAATAAATTTCCACTAAAAATTATTTTAAGACAATTTAATATCTAAATGGACACTTTAAATTATTATTTACTATAGTTGTAAAATATGCTTATATAAAAAGAAATATTCATAATATCAATTATTATATTTGTACACACATCTGATATGTGTGTGTATTTTCTATATATTATGTAACTATACTAAACACCACACATATTATACAGTGTATCGTGTAGCTATATATACTGCATACAAAATAAATACATATATACAACTAATACACAACATACGAAATAGTTTTTATATATTTAAATATTTTCTATAAATCTTTCTAAGTACTGTACACAATATTACTATGTAATTTATATATATTTACAGTATAATACTAAAGGAATAAGTTTTCACAAATTTCCAGATAAATAATAAGTTTAAAATTGATAGAATGAGTTTAAGATTACTGGAGGAGCTTTTACATTTTTAGCCTAAAATGTAAATCATCTTTAACAATGTAATATAATTTTATTTTATACTATACTCTTTCATCAAATTAAAACATATTATGTTGAGAAATAAATTTCAACACATAGTTTTACTATTTTATTCACACAAACAAAACAAAAGTTTTAAATTATTTTTTTAGTAAAAAACAATGACTTTGTTTATGTTGCACCCAAATAATGAAACTATCCATTTAATGAATTGTAAAAAATTCAGCTCATCTCGTTAACCAACTTATTTGCTGTAGCATTTTATGAACTGGTCAAAAATTGATTTAACTATTGCCCATTTTATGAACTGGAACTTATTGTACTATCTACTACAAGCTTTGTTGAAAATTCTTTTATGATGATACATTTTACTAACCCAAAATAGCTTAACTTAATCTTCCATTCTAAAAATATTAAAAATTAAAATAATTCAAAGAAAAAATTCACAATTTCACCCCCAGTTAACGGGATGGGCAGAAATTTGCCCAATTCGTTAAATGGGAAAATTTACGAATGGGGTGTAACATATACAATATTAAGTGAGGTATTATTTGATTATCCTTTTCCAAGGTTTTACAAAGTTCTCTTCAAGGAAACAAAAGGCTTGTTATTTAGAATAAAATTAGTCTCATTCAAACAACATACACAAATCCATACAAATTTTTTTTTGTAAAATTTAATTAAATACTATCTTACAGTGATTTTTATTGTCTACACTTTATATTTTAAATTATTCACAGTTAATAAAAAAAGTTGAATGGATATTTGCTTATTTTATTAAAACCACTAATTTAACAACCAGACAATGAGAGAATATATATATATATATATTTAATATTTGTTCACAGATTTTAAAATTAATAAAATAGTTGCGTATAGTTTTATCATGTCTCTATACTCCAAGTATTGTTATAAGGTATAGTAAGTCTTCTGAAGTTTAAAATCAATATAAATCCTTCAACGGCCATGTTTATATAAGAAACATTTTCGACTTTTATTTTCAAAGGAAATGAAATAAATCGTTCGACAAAATAAAAAATAAAGATAGTCTAAGTTGATAAAACAGGCCTCTTTGTGTGTTCATTTCTATCGTAAAAAAACTTTTTAGAGAAGACTAAACGTAATATTGCATGTCGAGATATAGCTGGTCTAGACGGAGCTTTTGTTGTGTGTATATATGTTGTTCTTTGAAGGACTATTCATGCATGTCACACATGCAGTAGAGCAATCACACGCAAGTCATCGCATGGGGGGTTGTGGGCCCGGGACTACAATTTGATTTTCATAGGATACTATTTATTTGAAAACTAGAAAAACATGTTTCCAAAAGTATGTATAGAAAATAAAAATGAAGGGTATGTTTATTTGTCAGTCATAAGCATTGCTTGATATATACCACAGGCATAAGTCTGAAATTTAAAATTAGTAGCACCTGTGGGAAAACATGTGCCCCTAAAAGCAGGAATTTTAATTTTTTTTATTAAATCTATTAAAAACTGAGTTTTTGGAATTAAAATACAACTTTATAATCTATTTGATGCAAAAATGCATTGCATGGCTACTTCTGGCAACGCTATGTACTTTTGTTAGTAAATAAAAGAGAAAATAATACAATATTCCATATCGAAGTATTATTAGAAGCTTTTGATAATAATACAAAACCGATAAATTGAATAAAAGATATCCATACAATTTTGGTGACTTTCAATCAATTTTGGTCGACGAAAGCGGGCTTCCTATAAAAACCTGGTCTTAGATATTTAATTGATCTGTACTTTCCATTTAACCTAAAAGCCTCATTGCCCACCATGATTGTTCCAGTATACTGTAATGTAGTGTTAAGTAGTTACATTAAAAACGTATACTGAACATTGGAATATGTCCATTAAAATTTCAAATATTATAGTAACTAAAATAGGGTATAAAATATATTTACTCTATTTTCAATACACCCCATTTTGAAAGATGGTTAAAATTTTAAGTAGATAATTTAAATATAAAATAATTTGTTTAAGACATAATAGAGACTAGTATTTAAGCCTGTTTTCACCATTGACCTTGTACTCAAAATAAAATAAACTAGCCTCATTATTAATTTAAGATGGTTATAAAATAAAATAAGAATAATATAAACATAGATACATATTGAATAAATAAGCTTCACGGCTTCCCAAATAACATTATTGCTTACAAATCTATTTTAACAGAAGTGGTTTATTTTCACTATATCACTCGTGTATAGGCGATAGCTTATCCCTCACTATTTAGAAATGTAATTACAGCACTATGGATTCTCTTTAAGATAACTTATATTTGTATATTTTTTATTTTTAGGTTTGTTACCTACCTCTAAAAAATTAAAACTGTTCTATGTCAAACTTTTTTGTTTTCGATATCTATTTCACCATCTACCACTCTTAAAATAAAGTATCTAACACTAATTTTGTTATTTGAAGTGTTCCTCTACATTCCCGAAAAAAATAGTTCTCCACCTCCGCTAAATTGTTTAAAAAAATAAGTAATTAAGTATTCAATTTGGGTACGAATTGAGGGACAGATGATTAGAATTTTAACCTTTAAGATCAACGGAAGGTCCAAAAAAAACTTCCAGAAGGAAAAATCCCTCAAGACACGGCTTGAATTTTATATGATAGATTCCCTTTGATCGTTGTGGGCTCCGCCCCCAAACCCCAGTGAGTGTAAACTAATGTAATTCCAGCGTTTATTTGAACTTTGATTTATTTTTATACAATTTTATGATTCTAGCTGACCCATAAGTGTGTCAGAAAATTAAAAAATATGTGAAAAATGTGCAAAATTTATTTAAAATAATTTTTTTTAGCTCTGATGCAATCCGTTTTTGGATAGGTCTTACCGATTAGTCACACATCGCCCTCCAAAAAAGGTCAACGCCAACTTTAAAGTTACTCCGCCATTGAGTTTTTTTCGGGGGTTAACATTTTTAACTTTTTGGAATTTTCCCGTCGGTTACAGGTTCGAAGCTATAATTTTGCCAAATTTCAAGTTTCTAGCTCATCTGGAAGTGGGTGAACATTAATGTCGGTCAGTGAGTGACTCAGCTATGTGGCTTTATAGTATAGTGATTGATTTCTATTCTATTTACGGTGCGTTCCATGGAAATTTACTCTCTTCATTTTGTAGTTTTTAACTAAATTTTCTTAATAATTCAAATGAAAAAACAAAACCTAAAATCTAATGATTTCCATAATTTTAAACAAAAAAATATCTAAATGCTTGGCATATGGGCTCATGGTGAGGAGGATATTTTAAAGAAATGAATACATTAATAATCGGGAAGAGGGTATAAGATGATGACTTTGATAAATTGAGTGTGGAAGCCACTCATTGCATCTGAGATAAAGACTTATGTAATCCCGTCACTAGCATTAAAATATATTGTGACTGTGAAAACTTAAACTGTGTGACCACCAATGTAGTTTAAATATTAATAAATATTTCATTAGAAATAAACGAATTGAACATGAATTATAAAATTATTTAACAATATTTTTGGCTAACATTATACCTCGATGCAAAACTATGGTATTTGTTTATTTCAACTTAAAGCTAAGTTATATATTGAGAATAATATTTATTGTACAAAAAGTGTTTTTAAAGGATACTTTCTATAAGTGAAAATCACTTCATTTCAGCTCATCTTTCAAGTACCATATATATTTCGAAACTTAACTTATTTAATTTTGACGAAACTTTATTTTTACTTTAACTCATAATACAAATGTTAATTTTTTTATATGCTTTCTTTTGCCATCGCAGAATTTCAGAGTTTATTTTTATTTCCTTGGTATATTTAAATGGCATCTAAATTTGCGAAAAGACTTCATAAGATTGAACTGAATTTACTTTAGATAAATTTTTTAGTAAAAAATAAAAGCTATTTGTTTATATTATTTATTCACGTTTTCATTAAATGACATCAAAAGAAAACAAATTGTTTACATTAATTTCAAACCATATAAAAGGAAGTGATTTTATTTCTTCGACGTTCTTTTTACTTATATTTAGTACTTATTTTCCTACACTCCTGGCAAATTTTAACTTTCTGCCTATCTTTTTTTTTCTTTTGCTTACTCATCTCTCCCTCCTACTATATTTTCTCAGTTTAAAATATTGAAGTATTTTATGGTTATTTAAAGTGGTCTTTATACCTTCTGACCGAATTCATTTAGTCCTCTACCACACAGAAAAGTATTTGTATCTATTAGATTTGGCAACTGTTGTAACCGCCCCATATAAACGAATACTTAGTAATTTAGAATTTTAAGATTAATTTTCTTATTTGGAGTTGTCCTTCTACCTGATTGCCAGATTTAAATTTTCTAATACACCTGTTTATCCTTGTTTCCAAAGTCTCGGGGAAGAATATAACATTTTCAGTATATAGAGTGCAATTTTTATCTGCTTACCGAATATCAGTTTTATGTAACACTGAGAAGTAGTGGTTTACTTTTTTATTTTTTTTATTTTGAACTCACAACCTCTTATTCATTTCACTCTGAGAAATTTCAAAATTAAGATTTAATTTGTTATCTGTAGCTATCTGCAAAATTTTACTTTTCTACTCTCTCATTTTTTTTTCAAATTAAAGGCTCCTAATTTCTTCAAACCCAGTTTTGAAATATCCCAGTTTTAGATTTTACCTTCCTGCCATTCAACATTTAAAGTTTTCAGGCCCAAAGGCTGAGAAAATACGGTGGTTAGTGAGTCCACATTTTTCTCCTATTCGGTTCCCTTTTTGGTGATAAAATTTGAGAAAATAAAACATGTGTCTTCCAATTCCAGAAAGAAACTTTCATTTTAAATTTCTAGGCTCTGTCATCTGGTTTAAAAGATGATTTTTCGAGAACTTTTAAACCCTCTTTTTCATCCCTTAGAGGAAGCCCTGTCTTGCCTCTTGCCTAGGTCCTAAAAAGAACCTTAACGAAATTTTTTAATTTTCCTTACCCAGGGGTTGGAAAACACGATGATGGGTGAACCAATGAATTAGGTTTGCCTTTTATATATAGGCCTAAGGGTAACAGTGTAGTGATTTAACCATTATTTGATTAAATATTAACTATAATATACCATTAAAACAAAAAAATTAACCGATTGCACTCATAGTAGTTAAAATCTATTAAGCTAATTACAATTGTTAGCGTGAATGGAAATAAAAATATAATGGTGTAATTTGATTAAATTATTATTCTTTATTTAGAATACATTGATTTTAGTGTTAGTAACAAACACACATTTTATCCACATATATGAACATATTTTATATTGATTAATATTAGGAGCACGTTATTGAAACAAAATTGTATCCAAGTAAATTCTTAAAATATATTATCGGTACTTAGTATAACAAAATTATAAATTTGTTAAAACTTTTCAAATGCATCTTAGTTTGAAGATGACCGGGATATGCTTCTGCCTAGCTAATAACACTTTTTATACCCAGCTGACAAGTCATACTAGACGCCATTGAGTTTAAAAAAAAACTCGGTCTGGTTCAATATCTACGATCACTAACAACATAAATGTTCTGTTCAGTATTTGGCATGGCAAAGTTAGATTTGAAAGCTATATCAGCGATTCAAACACGCACTTTCGAATACATACGACGTTGCCAAGTTTTTGACAAGGTTTCAATTTTATAATATAATACAAACATTTAGAATAACCATATTAAATATGATTCTTATTTAAACTATTTTAAATTAACATCACTGTAATTTGTACATGTTTTAATGACGTTAAGTTATTATTTTATATTTTGCAGACCCATCAACACAATGAGGTTATTAGGAGATGTTGACTTGAGGTAATTAGTCTAAACTTGTTTTTAAGATCAATTAAAATAATTACGGCTTGTTCTTGATTTAAAACTCAATTCAAATACATAGTTTCTTGTACCGGTTTTTGACATTAAATTAAAATAAATATAGAATGTATTGCTGCTTTGAGGACGCTGGTTTAAGATAATCATAGCTTGTACCTGTTTTTAATAACTATAAATTTTTAATGGGCCTCTTTCAAGCCTTTAAAGGAACTACACCAATTTAAGATTAAAACTTGAAGCTAATTTTAATATTTAATTTTAATGTTTTTCTTACGAACAATATGAAACCAACTAATTTTATTAAAGGCTATTTTAAATTAGTTGATTTATGAGATGGTCCTAATTTGAGACATCAGGTTAATTAAAATAGTTTAATTTTACTTTTTTGTTTTTCCTACCATTATATTAAACTTTAGGCAATAATAATAACTCTAAGTTCTGTAACAATATACTTCACTGATTTCCATTAAAAAAAATCGTTGATATGGGCACACATAATGTTAAGAATTATGTCATACTATTACTATTTTTAATAATGTTTAAGATTTATTTTTAGAGAAATTTCTCCTTGAACTTAAAGTTGAAATAGCTCCTAAGATTTCTTCTTTAATTTTGAATTGATATATTTACCTGATGACATAGTGAAACCTAAATAAATATTACTATATTAATTAGTAGGCCTACATTATTTTAATATATACTAGCTGTTGTTCACGTGGTTTAAGAGCCAGTCTCTCAATAATTGTCAAATTAAAAAGAAACCCAATAGTCATGTGCCACTCAGTCAAGGTTTATAAAATGTCACTTTTAAATTACGTTTTAATTGATCCACGCATTTAGTAATAATAATTGTGGGACTAAAATAAATACAAACTTATAAACTGTTGAGTTAAAATAAGGAGTGATATTCCTTTGATAGTCTCTCACTTTCTCTCCACACAAATACAGGTACGTTTACTAGAATTTCTACCTTAACTTCAACAGATTAATTGATTTAATTTATAGAATATAGACAAAATGGGTAGTGAAACTGGTAGAAATGATACTAAATTGTATTCCCCTTTGATAAGAAGAACCCCAGAGAACCTAGAAAATTTCAAGTAATCTTAACCTCAGCTATAAAAGTTGATATATTACACCAATATATATAATAACACTAACAAATTAAGAATCAAATAGCTGAGGTTATTATTAGAGCAGTGGGGCACTAAATCAAAGGTCCCGGGTTCGATTCCCGTGTCCAGGTGTCATTTTTTCAATTTTCAAAATATTAACAAATTAATAAAATACTGTGTATTAATTACAACTTGTGAATGTGGGGAATGCCAGGCCTCCACCGTGGTTCGGATCCCACGTTAAACTGTAGATCCTCCATTTCATCTCACAATCACCCTACCATTACACATTAGCGTAAGTGCGTATAACCCGAATGGGTAGTAAGACGCGGTGCTAATAATAATAATAATAATAATAAAAAAATACTATACATTTTGGTCGCAAGAAAATGTTTTGTATTTTCCAAAAGGCCATTCTTAAGAGAAGTGACAGTAGTACCGCTACTTGTGATGGCGCTTGTGGCAACGTCTATCAATTTAGCGTGGTCTTATGACAAGTGTTGTTTTCAATATCGTTTAAATAAATTGAGGCCTGGTGTTGTCACGCACTGGTCGGTCACATAGAGCGGACTACGTGTGGCAATGAGGGATAGAACAGGCGCCGGTACCGTCTGTGCTGACACGACGTCGGGTCACGAAAGGCGTTCTTGTCTCGCTCTCCCCTGGACGACGCGATGGGAACTGTACAGTAAAAAGGTGGAGCTTTTATTGTTTCCACAGACGATAGTATCCATTTAGAAAGCGCTTGCAAAATACTTCTGAATCGTTCTTGTGAAACCTGGTTTCACCACACAGTAAGATTAAAGTATATTAGACCTTGCCAGATTGTGGATTAAAGTGTTTTATTGACCCGCATCGGTGGTGGAAATTTCTGACGCGTCACATTGGTGTTGGACTGGTTTGTTGTTAGAGGGAAGATAGAGGGTTCAATTCCTTTAAAGTGTTTTAGGGTGTTTATTTTTAAATGGTTTCTCACTCTACCTTCACTAGAATGTGGGTACAGTTCCTCTAAAATACTACATCATTTTTAATAAATTAGATTAATAATATATGTGAATATCCCAATTTTTTTTACTAAGGAACGAGGCGAATAAAAGTAACTTAATAATAATAAAAAAAATTGAAATGTTTGCAGCTCAGTGCTTTCAAATATGGCCAGGTCTGTGTTACATGTTAATACTTTGTTGGACCTGGTTGTAGAAAATTATGATTGTACAATAACTATGTACCTAAATAACATATTCGTACACCAGGATCCATCAGGCATAGTAAAGAACGCACCCTTTAAAAAGTGGTTGAATCTAACACATAGCTAATCGTTTTATTTGGGCTAAAAAATCGTCCAGGTCAAGCTTTTTACTTGTCTGAATAACAGGGTGTGTGATAAATATAAGTAATATTTCAGATTTATGTGATTTTGTGTAAATATCTAGTTTAAAAAGCTTTTATGTAGATACCATAACAATTTTTTAAAATTATATTTGAAACACCATCATAATAGCTTCGACACATTCACCCATTAACGTTATATATATGCACAGATCTTCATATTTCAATTCCATCTCTCCCAAATAATATTAACTAAGATTTTGCTATAGAAATGAAGTATTTATATATTTTTATTGAAAAAGGTTATGGGATGTTACGGCAACCTATAGTTCGTAAAATAAATCTGAATTTCGGATATCTCTTCTGTTATCCATGATGAGAAACACTGCACATACAAATTTATCACTTGATAGAAAATTATTCCATGAATATATAATATCCTTTCTTGTGCTTTTGGTTTTCTTGATTTCTCAATAAAATGTTCAATAAATGTGAAATATGTTATTTTTGTATCGTTAATATTCGTATAGCCTGAAGTAGGACGTGGTGCAAAAATAGAATATATATATATATATATATGTAATGTTATATGTATATATATAAAAATGTTATGTTCATGTACTTATTTACGTGTTACTTAAAAATATAATCTGTCAAATGCTTACAGCTACGCGCAAGAGAGAACGTGGAATTTAAAATTGTATAGGAGACTAAGCAATATATCAAATTTTGTTAGATTTTTGTGCAAATTTAATGTTCACTAAATAAATTTAAGAATATTTTCATTTAATATTTATCTTTCTTATTTCTACCCTATTAGTGTAAACGTGCATATAACACGAAATGATAGTAAGAAACGGCGCAAACTTGATATATACGTAAAATATATCTACAGGGTGTTCCCGGCTTAAACCGCTAAGCATTGAGAAGCATTAGTGGATCAAAAAACTAACTCAAAATATATTTTAGAGACATACTAGTTTTCACTTTCTTTTCACGTAGAACAAAAACTAAATATTTGGGTATTATACAAATAAAATATTTTATTTATTTGGTTCAAATTGACGGCCTCCATCCCGGAGACAAGCATTGAACCTATAAATGACAGAGCGTGTGGCTGACTGACATTGTGGTACTGTTGTTTCTTCGCAGGCTTGCATTCTCCTTTGTCGTAATGATTGAAGGTCATGACAGGCACTCCATAAACTTTTTACTTGAGAGCTCATCACACAAAAAAATCTAATGGCGTTAAATCAGATGAACGTGGAGGCTAAGTCCCAGCTCTAGTGACCGACCCATCTTCCAGGAAAATTAATATCAAGCCATTGCCGAGCACCTCTGCAAAAAAGTGTTTTTATTTAGTTTTTGGCTGTTTGCGTTAAAAGGAAGCTAAAACAATAAAGTATCCAAAATACATCTTGGATGAGTTTTTTGATCCACGACCACTTCCCAAAGTTTAGCCGACTAAACCGGGAACATCCAGTATACAATAATCAGATTTCGATAAATTTTGTGGACACCAAGACAATTAGCATTAAAGCATGTATAAATATGTTCCTATGCTCAGCCCTTTAAAACTATTGTCTTATAATTTATAGACACCTGCCTTAAGATAGGTTTATAGGCTGGTATTTTTAATGGAGTTTACCTTTTATGACACCTGTTACTTTAAAACTAAATTTTATCACCGTATCTTACTACCCATTCTGATTGTAGGATTATGTACTAGTTACCTTAATGGGTTGAGGATGAGCAAGGTTAAATTTAAAGGAAGTGTACCCGTATGAGAGAGAGAGAGAGAGAGAGAGAGAGAGAGAGAACCACCCTCAGTACACCTGAACTAAGATCTATCCATCATCCGCAGGCTAGTTTATAACTAGAGTAGCGCTTTGGACCATGCGGAAATCGAACTGGATTTTAAAGCAAATTAAAACTTTTATAATTATTGTTGTGATCTTGTATATTAAAACTAGATGTTTAAAAAGTGTAGAGGTATTGTTGAATATTATATTCATGAATATTTAAGAAAAAACCATGGCGAAAAAAATTAAACTTATTATTATAATTATTTATTGATATTCATTTTAACAAAAGTCTGAGTAGATTTATTGATGAGAAACAAATTGAATATAAGTTTGACAAAGTGTCCATTAGCTCAAATTAACTTTATTCATATAATTTTTCTAAACTATACCTATAAGGGATAGGGTGTAATGAGATGTACTGGATAGAGCTAGCTCAAATAGAGATAGGTGGAGTACCTTTGTAAGTGCGGCAAAGAATTTTAGAGTCCCAAGTACCATAGAGTAAATAATAATCCAGTGGCTTTTAAATATATTTTTCTCTCCAAATTTTTAGTATTAAAAACATATGCCAAATCGTTAAAATTAATGGCGTAAAGTAGTAAGTTATTAATCTTAAAATGTTTTAGACATTAAATTAAAATATAGAATGTGTTGCTACTTTGAGGTCGCTCGTTTAAAATAATCATAGCTTGTATCTGTTTTTAATAACTATACATTTTTAATGGGCCTCTTTCAAACCTTTAAAGGAACTACACAAATTTAAGATTAAAACTTGAAGCTAGTTTTAGTATTTAATTTGAATGTTTTTCTTACGAACATTATGAAACCAACTAATTTTATTAAAGGCTATTTTAAATTAGTTGATTTATGAGATAGTCCTAATTTGAGACATCAGGTTAATTAAAATAGTTTAATTTTACTTTTTTGTTTTTCCTACCATTATACTAAACTTTAGGCAAAAAGAATAACTCTAAGTTCTGTAACAATATACTTCACTGATTTCCATTTTTTTAAAAATCGTTGATACATGCAAACATAATGTTAAGAATTATGTCATACTATTACTATTTTTACTAATGTTTAAGATTTATTTTTAGAGAAATTTCTCCTTGAATTTCAAATTGAAATAGCTCCTAAGATTTTTTCTTTAATTTGGAAATGATATATTTACTTGATGACATAGTGAAACATAAATACATAATTACTATATTAATTAGTAGGCCTACATTATTTTAATAAATACTAGCTGTTGTTCACGTGGTTTAAGAGCCAGTCTCTCAATAGTTGTCAAATTAAAAAGAAACCCAATAGTCATGTGCCACTCAGTCAAGGTTTATAAAATGTCACTTTTAAATTACGTTTTAATTGATCCACGCATTTGGTAATAATAATTGTGGGACTAAAATAAATACAAACTTATAAACTGTTGAGTTAAAATAAGGAGTGATATTCCTTTGATAGTCTCTCACTTTCTCTCCACACAAATGCAGGTACATTTACTAGAATTTCTACCTTAACTTCAACAGATTAATTGATTTAATTTATAGAATATATACAAAATGGGTAGTGAAACTTGAAAAATAATACTAGATTGTATTCCCCTTTGATAAGAAGAACCCCAGAGAACCTAGAAAATTTCAAGTAATCTTAACTTCAGCTATAAAAGTTGATATATTACTCCAATATATATAATAACACTAACAAATTAAGAATAAAATAGCCGAAGTTATTATTAGAGCAGCGGGGCACTAAGTCAAAGGTCCCGGGCTTGATTCCCGTGTTCAGGTGTTATTTTTTCAATTTTCAAAATATTAACAAATTAATAAAATACTGTGTATTAATTACAACTTGTGAATGTGGGGAATGCCAGGCCGCCACAATGGTTTGGATCCCAAGTTAAACTGTAGGTCCTCCATTTCATCTCACAATCACCCTACCATTACACATTAGCGTAAGTGCGTATAACCCGAATGGGTAGTAAGACGCGGTGCTAATAATAATAATAATAATAATAATAATAATAATATACTATACATTTTGGTCGCAAGAAAATGTTTTGTATTTTCCAAAAGGCCATTCTTAAGAGAAGTGACAGTAGTACCGCTACTTGTGATGGCGCTTGTGGCAACGTCTATCAATTTAGCGTGGTCTTATGATAAGTGTTGTTTTCAATATCGTTTAAATGAATTGAGGCCTGGTGTTGTCACGCACTGGTCGGTCACATAGAGCATACTACGTGTGGCAATGAGTAGTAGAACAGGCGCCGGTACCGTCTGTGCTGACACGACGTCGGGTCACGAAAGGCGTTCTTGTCTCGCCCTCTCCCGGACGACGCGATGGGAACTGTACACTAAAAAGGTGGAGCTTTTATTGTTTCCACAGACGATAGTATCCATTTAGAAAGCGCTTGCAAAATACTTCTGAATCGTTCGTGTGAAACCTGGTTTCACCACACAGTAATATTAAAGTATATTAGACCTCGCTAGAATGTGGATCAAAGTGTTTTATTGACCCGCATCGCTGGTAGCATTTTCTGACGCATCCTATTGGTGTTGGACTGGTTTGCTGTTAGAGGAAAGATAGTGTCAAATTCCGTTAATGTATTTAGGGTGTTTATTTATAAATGGTTTCTCACTCTACTTTCACTAGAATGTGGGTACAATTCCTCCAAAATACTACCTTCATCATATTTATCCTATTAGATTAATAATATATGCGAATATCCCAAACTTTTACTAAGGCATTAGGTGAATAAAGTACCTTAATAAAAAAAAAGCTTGAAACATTTGCAGCTCAGCGTTTTAAAATATGGCCAGGTCTGTGTTACATGTTAACACTTTGTCGGACCTGGGATGATTTGAGAAAATTACTATGATTGTACAATAACTATGAACTTAAATAACATATTCGTACACCTTGATCCATCAGGCATATTAAAGAACGCACTCTTCAGAAAGTGGGTGAATCTAACACATAGCTAATCGTCTTATTTGGGCTAAAAAATGTCATGGTCAAGCTTTTTACTTGAGTGAATAACAGCCTCTGTGATAAATATAAGTAATATCTCATATTTTTGTGATGTTGTGTAAATATCTAGTTTAAATAGCTTTTATGTAGCGACCATAACATTTTTAAAATTATATTTGAAATCCTATTATAATAGCGTCCACAAATTCACCCATTAACGTGTAATATATATTATATATATATGCATAGATCTTCAAATTTAAATTCCATCTCTCCCAAATAATATTAACTAAGAATTCGCTATATAAATGAAGTATTTATATATTTTTATTGAAAGAGGTTAGGGGATGTTACGGCAACCTATAGTTCGTAAAATAAATCTGAATTTCGGATATCTCTTCTGTTATCCATGATGAGAAACACTGCACATACAAATTTATCACTTGATAGAAAATTATTCCATGAATTTATAATATCCTTTCTTGTGCTTTTGGTTTTCTTGATTTCTCAATAAAATGTTCAATAAATGTGAAATATGTTATTTTTGTATTGTTAATATTCGTATAGCGTGAAGTAAGACGTGGTGCTAAAATATTATATGTATATATAAATGTTATGTTCATGCAATTATTTACGTGTTACTTAAAAATATAATCAGTCAAATGGCGCAAGAGAAAACGTGGAATTTAAAATTTTATAGGAGACTAAGCAATATATCAAATTTTGTTTAGATTTTTGTGCAAATTTAATGTTCACTAAATAAATTTGAGAATATTTTCATCTAATATTTATCTTTCTTATTTCTACTCTATTAGAGTAAACGTGCATATAACACGAAATGATATTAAGAAACGGCGCAAATTTGATATATACGTATAATGTATCTACAGGGTGTTTCCGACTTAAACCGCTAAGTATTGGGAAGCATTAGTGGTTCAAAAGACTAGCTCAAAATATATTTTAGAGATATGCTAGTTTTCACTTTCTTTTCACGTAGAACAAAAACTAAATAGTTGGGTATTATACAAATAAAATATTTTATTTATTTTGTTCAAATTGACGGCATCCATCCCGGAGACAAGCATTGAACCTATAAATGACAGAGCGTGTGGCTGACCGACATTGTGCAACTGTTGTTTCTTCGCAGGCTTGCATTCTCCTTTGTCGTAATGATTGAAGGTCATAACAGGAACTTCATAAACTTTTTACTTGAGAGCTCATCACACAAAAAAATCTAATGGCGTTAAATCAGGTGAACGTGGAGGCCAAGTCACAGCTCCAGTGACCGACCCATCTTCCAGGAAAATTAATATCAAGCCATTGCCAAGCACCTCTGCAGAAAAGTGTTTTTAATTAGTTTTTGGCTGTTTGCGTGAAATTAAGCTAAAACAAGAAAAACTCCAAAATACATCATGGATTAGTTTTATGATCCACGACCACTTCCCAAAGTTTAACCGACTAACCCTGGAACATCCAGTATATAATAATCCAATTTCGATAAATATTGTGGACACCAAGACAAGTAGCATTAAAACATGTATAAACTTGTTCTTATGCTCAGCCCTTTAAAACTATTGTCTTGTAATTTATAGACACCTGCCTTAAGATAGGTTTATAGGCTGGTATTTTTTTAACGGAGTTTAGTTATTATGACACCTGTTACTTTAAAACTAAATTTTAGCACTGTATCTTACTACCCATTCGGATTGTAGGATTATGTACTAATTGCCCTAATGGGTTGAGGATGAGCAAGGTTAAATTTAAAGGAAGTGTACCCGTAAGAGAGAGAGAGAGAGAGAAAGAAAGAGAAAGAGAACCACCCTCAGTACACCTGACTGGGATTGAACTAAGATCTAGCCGTCATCCGCAGGCTAGTTTATAACTAGAGTAGCGCTTAGGACCATGCGGAAATCGAACTGGATTTTAAAGCCAATTAAAACTTTTATAATTATTGTTGTGATCTTGTATACTTAAACTACGTGTTTAAAAAGTGTAGAGGTATTGTAGAAAACATATTATATCCATGAAAATTTAAGAAAAAAAAACCACGGCAAAAAAAATTAAAATTATTATAATAATTATTTATTGATATTCATTTTAATAAAAGCTTGAGTAGATATATTGATGAGAAACAAATTGAATATAAGTTTGTCAAAGTATCCATTAGCTCAAATTATTTTTACTCATATAATTTTTCTAAACTATACCTATAAGAGATAGGGTGTAATGAGATGAACTGGATAGAACTAGCTCAAATAGGGATAGGTGGAGTACCTTTGTAAGTGCGGCAGTGAATTTTAAAGTTCCAAGTACCATTGAGTAAATACTAATCCAGTGGCTTTTAAATATAATTTTCTCTCCAAATTTTAAGTATTAAAACCATATGCCAAATCGTTAAAATGACTGGCGTAAGGTAGTAAGTTATTAATCTCAAAACATTTTTAAGTCAGAGAAATAAACTATACTTTGAACTATAAATATTTTATTTTTGTCAAACATCTACAAATAAAAAGGTCATTTTAATATTCAAGGCAATATGGTTGAGCTGTGCAATATCGTGCGTAAAGTCCAACTTTATATCCGTTCCCTCTTACACGTGTAGTTAAAGTTGGAGGTTCAGTACTAATTCCAAGTCATGCTGAATTTAATGCACTTTATCGTGCGGTTAAAGTAAGTAGTAAAGATAAGTCTCGATCGGGCTGTTAAAGAGAGTAGAATGAAAGAGAGGGATTGTTCATGGCTATCTTGGTGAGTTGGAGTGAGACCACGGATAAACTCTTCTCGCACAAGGGCGAGGAGAGGGGATAAACCCACGATGGTATCGAGGCAGGGGTAACTTACATGCTGCTATTGTTATCGAAAATATAGCGTTACGGAATATTGCCGGGTGTTACAGGGGACGAATAAACTTGGGCTTTCAAAGCTTTAGCGAACAGTAGAATGTGGTGTTGAGGGGAAAGTTTGAGACGTAAACGATAATACGGGTAGAAGAAGAGATAGAGAGATTATTCTATACAGTCCTTGTCATAAAAAAATGTGACCAGCTCACTTGACTTAAAAGGCTAATAATACCATTTTAATCCTGGTTTGTAATATAACGGTCAATAACATATTGATAAAATGGCGTAGTGATTGTAATTCATATTTGTAGTTAAATTTGAAATAACCCGTTTTGGTGGACACATGTTCTAAGTCGTCAGTCTAGCAATAATATGGACTAGTAATGATGGGAGACCGGGGATCGATTCTCGGTCGGGTGAGCTGAAGTCGATTATTCCCTAAATGATTTTCCCCTCAAGTGCGGATACACTTCCTCTAAATTTACCCTTACTCATCCCTAAAACATTTTAGTAACTATCTTGCATATAGTGCGAATAAGTAGGGAGACACGCTGAAAAACAAGTTCTAAAAAATCTAACTATTGGATAGCTTTCTTTTTGTTGAGGTATAAAAATTAGCTAGGAACATAATTTAAAGACTTATTTCTAAAACGCTTATAGCAAGGAAAATTAAAATTATTATATACATTTTTGAATGAAATTATTATATAAATTATTGAGAGAAGGAAGATCCCATATAATTTAAATTATGATTTATTTTAGTAAAATATCCGGAATAGGTAACGAGCGTACCTTGTATGATTAGTCTATGGTATATCTAGTACCACGTCTTACTACCCATTCGGGTTATAGGCTTAAGTACTAATTACGCTAATGGGTTAGGAATTGGGAAGGTTGAATGAAGATGAAGTGAGCTTGCATTTGCGTGGAGGGAGTGTGGACAACCATTTAGAAAACCACCCTCAGTTCACCCGAGCGAGAGTCTAACCTTGCCAAACCCGTCCTCGCCAGCCTAGCTCAACATGAAACTAGCTCGTTAGCTAACAACGCCACCAAAGCGGGTGTGTATGGTATATATTAAGAGATAGGACCGTAGTGTAGTATTTTCAATGATCACTTCTTAATATAGTCACTTACCTCTGATAAAATTTCTGCATTTATTACAACTTCTTCTTTGCTGTTAGCCAACTAAGATACATCCTCTCCCTAATTTAGTAGCTGCATTGTACAGTTTAATGTCAACCCTTCCATACTTACTTGCATAGCACACGCTACTATTTCGATTTTTTCTATTCCAAAGAATTTACGCAAATTTTAAAACGAAAACTGACTAAATATGAAGGTAGAATTTTAAGAGGAAATTTACCCATATTTGTGTGGAAGAATAATGGGAAACAATCCAGAAAAAAAATCTTTAGTACATCCGACCAGGAATAATACCCCGATCTATCCTTCATTGGGAATATAGTCACACGAGTGACGCGTTAGACCATACGGCCACAGTTACAGCTGAATTGAAATATTTATTTGATAAACTGGTCCTGATAAAAATCAATAATATACTCTACATATAGTTTTAGATTGGACTGTTTGATACCATATTCCAACACATGGAGTATAAAACACAATTTTACAGCTTAAAGGTTTTATGACATTGCTGTTAAGTCACACATAAAGTAATGTAGCATATGATAAAACGTTGCTATAATATTTCTATATTTAAAAAAAAATTGAACGGCTATACTTTTATGTTATCGCTTTGAAGCGAAATACAGCGCGTGCAGCTGTAACAATATTGAAGAATTTATTTTTTTAAATATATTATTTTCCCTCAGTTTGACACAAGCTCATGTTAGTGATTGATCACCAGCGTTAGATTACAATATATTCTCAAACTTCTCTTCAGAAGGCGTAAATACGCCATCAATCCTGGACGGATCTTTATCCTCGTATAACATATATAATATTTATGTAATGTGAACCTAAATATTCCACACACAGCTTTGAAATTATCAAATAGTACAAGATACTACCGTTCACAAGTATTCAATAAATAAAGTTGCAAAATGGCATCTGGATAAGGAATATTTTCTTTTTGCTACATCATACTACTCACTCAGGATATCGTATTATATTAGACAATTTGGGTAAGGATAAGAAGGATATAATAAAGAGAAAGTGTACAAGTATTTGCCTGGATAAAGAGTCGAAAGATGCAGCTATAATAACTCGATACAACAGGCCCTGGTTTGAATCCCTGAACAAAACGTCACCGTATAGTTGAATTATGCGTGATTGACGTTTGTTCCACGGTCACAAACAAATAATAAAAACAGACTCGCAACCTTACGGGGCTTTTTTCTGCGCTCCTTTTGTCGGCCTGAGTCTTCCACCACCCGTTTTCACTAGTGTCAGTGCTGGGTGATGGGCTTAACCGCAGCGATCCTAGTGTTGAAGGACTCAAGTTTCCAAAAGGAGCGCAAACATTTTAACCTGGAGATTGAGTGTCTGGGTATATTATTTGTATGTGTCCACCCGGTACCTTTTGAATATCTACAACAAAATTAGCCTATTCAAATTCTCGTTTCTTGATGTCTTTTTTAATGATATATTTTCACTAATTATTTTAGCTCATAAATATATTTTAATTATTTTAATATGGGTTTCTTTTAATTTTAAATATATTCAATAATAAACGGAATAAATATTGAAGAGCAGAGCATAAAATTGACACATACTTAAAAATATTTAAAAACTTCCAAAGAAGTTTAGTTATTCTGGAAAATATATTTTTATAAAATTAAATCTTAAATATTATTTATTCTATACATAATCATAGCACAAGGAAGATAAATTACTGATGCCGTTACTCATCAGATTTGGATAAAAAGTTATGAGGAAATAAATAAAATACATTTATTAATATAGTGAGATTTAGGATTAGTTTTACAAACCATCCCATTAGTCAAGTTATTATTTGGCCTTATAAGTGCCACACCCCAAAAGTGAAAATTGCCATTTAATGAACTGGGCAAATTACTGCTCATACCGTGAATCCTATTTTTCGTTTGCCCTTCTTACGGACTGTGCAAAAACTCGTCTGGTTCATGAATTGGTTTGTGCTTCCCAGTTTATTGAATGATTATTTCATGAACTGGGCAAGTTTTCATTAATTGGGTTGTGTTTCCCAGTTTATTGAATGACTATTTAATGAACTGGACCAGTTTTTGCCTATTCGTGAAATGAACAAACGAAGAAAAGGTTTGGTATTAAAATTAATTTAACTTTTAATAGTTTTATAATTGAAGGTTTGATTAAATCATGTTTGTTTAGTATAGTTTTAACGAATTTCAGCTAAGCTTGTAGTAGATAATACAATAAATTCATGAAATGGACACGAGTAAATGCAATTTTGATTCCTAGTTTGTGAGATATTCACTAGAAAAAGCCATTTCACTAAAATTAGTCTAATTCGTGAAATTGATGATTTCACTATTAGGGTGTAAATTAGATAAGAGATTTAAATACATTTACTGGTAAAGGTAATTATTACTTGAATTATGTTTAGCTACCCAGCTATATTGTAAAGTTAGCAAAACTTGATTTAACCAAACTATGTTAGTGAAATGTGAATACCTTGATTTTAATGTAAATAACTTATTGAAAAAATATTCGTATTATTCTTACTTTACATTTAAAATTAACTTGGCCCTTTTAAAAACTAAATGTTAATTTTAATTGAAAGTGCAAATATAAAGTATATAAAGTGCAAATTAAATAATTTACACTCTTGGCATATTTCGTAAATTTGGGTATTAAGAATGTTTAGTGGGACGTATTATTTTAATGATTAAAATACTTTAAATACAAAACTTAAAAATAAGATTTTAGAAACTATTCGAATAAAATTTAACACCGAATCATTCTGTTTTCATTTGATTTTACATCTTGTCAACTCTAAGCCCTGATTTAATCGATGATGAACCCAGTTTAAGATCAAGACAACTTATGATATAGTAAAAGCAGTTAATAATCATGATTATAGACCAAATGGATAATGAGACTGTGTAAAAAATATATTTCCAATTAAATATATTTACCATGTTTTACGCAAATTCATAGAAAATTTAACTGATAACTGAAACTCAAACTGCACATATAACTTGTTTGAACCAAATATAATACAAAATCCTTATACAATTACATCCAGAAAACTATGCTAATACCATTATATTGTGTTCAAAGTTTCGGTGTACAGCGCTGGGAGAGCAAAGCTGTTAAGCACGCGTGTACAACCAGTTGCAAAGGAGCTAGGCGCATGGTACTGCACATGTAGTAATGGCAAGCACTTTATGTGATATAGGCCCGTTAATGATGAATTCGCATTTATAGATGGAATGGTGTGATGTTTACTATTAATCATGGCATTTTCTGCTGCCATGCTCAAATATGTCTACGTGTGTAGTGCCACATGCCTAGCTCCTATGCAACCCGTTGTACATGCATGCTTGAACCGCTTTGCTCTCCCGGCACTCCCTGCATAATTTTACGAATGCGAGTGAACAGAGATTTTGTATTTTTAGTTAAACAAATTGTATGCGCAGTTTGGGATATGAGTTTTCGAACGACCTGTATATTCTCGACAACATATAAACTACCTTGCTTTATTTTACTGCTACAAGTGTTATAACTTTAACGCATTTCCTCTCTCCAGATCCTGATTTATTCCACATTTCAGACGTTCTTTGAAATAATTTGGTTCGATTAAGGCTATTGGAGGTAGCAGGTTAATTGAAGGCCAAGCACAATGGTATTGCAATGTCATTTTTATCAGTATTGCTTGCTACATTTGATCCACGCACCCAATTCTCCTCTTCCAGTATTTATCGATTTTGACGACTAATAATAGCTAACGGAAATTAAAAAGGAAGTTACTTTAGTTCAAAACAAAATGAGTTTTTGTTGTCATCACATATATTTTTTTTACGTATTTCTTTTCCAGAAACGTGTTGACTAATAGTTATTGTTGGTCCTTTTTCGCCATAAAGAAATGGAAAGTTTTTAATGGAAAAGTTATAAACAAAAGAAACACTGCCACTTTTTTCTTTTTTTGCCAAACGCTCCTTCTGGTAGCAAAAACTTGGAAACTAAATGGTTAACAAAAATTTCAAACGATGCTCCAATTTAAAAAGTATGAGACATTTGATTTTCTACAATTAGTATGCATTGCTAAATGTGTAATTATTTATTTTATTTTATTCACATTCAATTTAATTTGAATATTTATTAACTTTATGGTATTATAATTAGGTTATAGCTTCTTTGTTATAATATTTTATTCCCTTCTTATTTTATATCAGCTTTAGTATACTATTAAGAAGACGTGTTTCGGTGATGTTATAGCATTTTTAGGTCTGAGGAAGACCAATGTAATTGAAAAATTATTTGATTGAAATATATTAATAAATTTATAAATTTAAAAAGTTAAACATTAAAAATGGAAATATTTTAGATAAATTAGAATAATATGTATGAAATATTAAATACTCACTTAAATCAAAAGACTTATAAAATAAATATGAACATTATTAAAAAATTTACGCCATTAATAACTTGAAAGTTCATTGCCACAAATACAAAATTATGCCACCTCTCTCCATTTTAGCTAGTTATATCCAGTCCACCTCATTAATGAGTGTGTTTCACGAATTCATTAAAAACTGAAGGTGAAGTCCAGAGTTTACAGGAGAGAGAAATATTATTGAACCAATGAACAACTTTATGACGATATCATTTTTTTAAAACTCTATAATTTATTTGTGACAGTGACACCCACATATATACATAATGCAACTTTTTAATAACTAGATACCCGATGTGAGGGATTTATGGTCTAACGAGATACTCTCGCAACGGACTTAGACTGTTGATGATCGGGAGATAGGTTTGAATCTGTCAGGTGTACTGATATTTTTTCCCAAAATTGTTTTTCACTCTCCCTCCATGCAAACGTGAGTACAAATACTATAAGTATAACCTTCCTCACCCCTAAATTCATTAGTGTAATTAAAACATACGCATATTACCTGAACGGGTAGTAATACTTAGTGCTAAACAAACAACTAATTACTAGTTTATTCAATACATAATACATTTAAAGAAACTTATTATAATAGAAATAACATCAGTGTGGTAAAACTCTCCACGCCACTATTAGTTTTCGATTCCCTGTAAATTTATTGTTTATTTAGCATACTCGTATATACTCTTATTTACCAAATAAATACGATATTTTGAAATATTTTAATTTTAAGGAACCTTTTGTTTGTATTTTATTTTTAGTGTTGCATAATTTTTTAATTTGATTTAAATATTCTAATGAAAAATATAAATTGAAAAGGTTCCATTATAAAAAAATAAAATGTAATCTCTAAGTAATAAAATTGAAAAAATGTTTTAATTTAATAAACAAAGAGAGAGCAAAGGCATTCAATGCACTGTCCATTCTACTATAAATTCAATTCAGTCATTGATATTGGACGAGTATATTTTTAAAAGGAGACTTCGGGAAAAGTGGGAAGAAATTCAATTTGAGTCTCTTAGCATTTGAATTATCGATAATAGAAAGGGATAGTTAACCAATATAAATTACGTGCATTGATTTGAAACGGATATTACATAATTTATTTAACCATCATTTTTATTATTTACTTCAATTATCTTTATTAAAGTGTGTATGGTTACCCTTATTTTTTTACCAAATTAAGTTATGTATGTTTATCTGACATTCTTATGTAGCTATTTTGATACGTATTCAGAAATGTATAAAATAAATTTATATTAAAACTATAGCGTATGTGATTTGTGGTATTGTTAAATAAACACATCGCCCTCTAGAACAATGCACTAGTTTGTAATTCTAGGCAAGATATTTGGTCGTATTAGTTTTTATGTATTTTTAAAACTCTACGCATTTAATTTTGTTGAAATTAAAGTTGTATCCGCACTCTATTGTGTGAGTGAAAAATGCATAAAGCCATTGTGAATTTTACCTAAAATGACTGTATTTAGGTAGTGTTACTATTACTATACCAAACTCAAAAATGTGCCTGTAAGTATGCGAATACTTTAGCTAATTCACGTGATTTTACTCAGTTAAGAATTTCAGATAATATTTATGACGTGGCATTTAAATCGATATTTAAATTTGAGTTTTCCCACTCTATAATGCTGGGTTTTGTTTATGTTATGTAATTAATTTAGTTTGTAAATCGTACACTGAATAACAAGTTGAGTTTGTAACTACTACATTTGCAGCATCACGCTGTATGGAGCAGTAGCTTAAACCATTGAGAAGATTGAAAATAAACATTTTAAGAGCTTTGAAATGTGGTGCTTGAGAAGACTTAAGCAGATCAGGTGGTCAGACGGGTTGGCAAACTAAAAAGTACCAAGAAGGGTGGGTGAGAAAATAACAATTTTTAATGTGATTCTTCGGTACATAACAAACTGGATCGGACACATCCTCAGGAGGAACTGTCTTCAGCACGACATCATCAGAAGGCAAGGTTGAGGGAAAAAGGAGCTTAGGAAGAAGGATTATTATTATTACTATTAGCTCCGCATCTTACTACCCGTTCGGGTTATACGCACTTACCCTAATATGTAATGGGTAGGGTGATTGGGTGATGAACTGGAGGACCTACAGTTTAACGTGAAATCCGAACCACGGTGGGGGCCTGGAATTTCTCACATTCACAAGATGTCTTTGTCAGATGTGAAGGAAGGGTTTGGTAATCAGATAAATCTGTGCCGGGACCGAGGATTGAACCCCGGCCGCCAGCACAGAAGGCTGAAACCTTACCCTTAGACTACCAGGTCACATTAAAAAAAATGGTTTTCCACTTTTCTTCTATGTAAATGCTGGTAGATTACCTCTAGGATAATTTATTTATCATCTCTATCCTAATAGATTAATTCATCATATTTTCGTATACACGGAACTGGTAGTAGGAACACCGCGATTAATTTTTTTTACACATATTAATCTCAAAAGTTTTGAAATATTTGTAATAAGCATTCTGTAAATTAATTGAAATATTTTACCTTCATTTTCTCCCCCCAAATTTCATGACCAAGACAAATAATATATAATTGCTGTGGTTACTATGTGAAGAAATTAAGTTAAACTGAAAACTTTTTTTTTTTGTAATTTTGTTTACTAAAAAAACTGAAGCCCACTGCCTTAACTTTCACTATCTCCCATCCCACCTTAAATATTCCTACTCAATAGCAGGGAAGTAAGTAATGTTTTATTCTGATAAAGTATCATATATAAAAAACTATTATATCATAGCCAAAAATATTTACTTTCATATTCAAATTAAGTACACAACAATGTACTACTTGTAATCAAACTCGGCTCCACTAAGTCTATAGACGACCTCACTAGCCAGACATAAAGTGGAGGATCGTTGAGTTTCCTTGTACAGAAGTTTAATGTAACTTGGAAGGAGCAAACAACTTGTGTATAAGCTGACCAAAGCACAAAGTAGGATTTAATTAATATCTTATACCGTGAGAGTGGTCGTACTGTTAATTAAATTTAGTGGTGTGGCTATTGTTCAACAAAGCACATAAATCATATTCCAACGAGACTGTATAAGATAATTTTCTGTACACCACATTCATTGTTTGAATTTTGTAGGTTGTGCATAATTGCTCTTAGCGTAAAATTAATACTGCGCGTGAAGTATTCAAACTTTACTACATGCCTTTAGGGGAATAATCGGCTATTAAAAAGTAAATAGCTTTTAATATGCTGTTATTGTTTAATTTGGTATTCAAGAAAATTGTTTTGATAGTCACATGTGCATTGAACCACGTTGGTATGTATATAGGCTGCTATCGTACACACATTCATACAGCATTTTAGTTTGGTTCAAGAACTAGTTTCAACCCGCCTCGGTAGCGTAGTTTGCTAACGCACTAGTCGTGAGCTTGACTGCTGAGAACGAGGAGATCGAGGTTCGGATCTCGGTCGGGTGAACTAGGGGTGGTTTTTCCTAAATGGGTTTCCACTCTCCCTCCACGCAAATGCAGGTTCACTTCCTCTAATTCAACTTTCCTAATTCCTAATTCATTAGCGTAATTAGTACTTAGAGCGTATAATCCGAACGGGTAGTAAGACGCGGTGCTAAATAATAGTAATAAAAAAGAACTAGTTTTACATTATTTTCTTATTCAAAAATATCCTCTTTTCACCGTTATTTTTAGATGTCTATTTGACACACATCTATAACTATTTAGGAATATACTTAACTATTTAGCTCTTTAATTAAAAGTAATAATTTGGAGCTTTTCAAAAGATATTAAATTGCATGATTTTCAAATAAACTGAACCACTAATTAAATCACATAATAATAGTTATCAGTATTTATGAATTAAAAATTGTACATATTTTTTTACTAGGGGAAATAAATTACTTCAGGTGATGTCGAAAGATAATCCAAGCCATATCGGCAAGAACGCGTACTAAAACTTAAATCTCTTATAGTATGTGTATTTTTATGGTGTTTAGAGTTTGACTCCTGGTAGGAAGAACTGAAGTGAGAAATATTAATTCCAATTGGTTTCCCATTCTTCTTTCAGACAAATATTGCTACATTTCTTATAAATTCTGCGTTACTTGGCCCTACAAAAATAGCGTAAATCTGCGGCTTGCACAGACGGGGATTTAATATATGGAATATGTAAGAAAAACACCTTTTAATCGTAAGATTTAAATAAAAATATATGTGTGATGGATATCCCCTGTGTGGGACATCTCTCTGCTCTATAGTCTGATATGGAATGAGATACCTTAGAAAAGGACAGTCTTCTCAAAACCTCTCTTGGGAAGCAGGTTGTGCTACGAGAAGTACTTTCAGGGGTGATAAAGGTGGAAAGGGGGTAGGAGGGCACTCTATCTCCATTTCCTGCAAATCTCCATATAAACAATGTTGCATAAATCATTCCCATGAGGGTTGGATAGGGCGGAGGGAGGGGGCATGCCACGATATCAGATACATCGCCGTGGAACAGCACGCCTGCCAACATATCACATTAGATACAGACATGCAAGGATGTTGTCTCGGTAGTATTTACGGTGGCTGGGTTTGCGCATGCGTCATGGAGGCGTTTTCCATTATCACCTTTCATGGTACCACAGAATTTGTCTTTTATAATTAATGAGCTTTTACATAAGATCACTCTTTCGTGTATACTTAAAAAGTAATTACAATTTACTGTTTTATTCCTAAAGTTCGTTTTAATAAATAAATAAAAATTAGTTGAAATAACTATAAATATGGATTGAAAAATATTTGTATTTGGCTAGTTATGAAAATAAAATTGTAAATGCATTAAAATAAAAGTTTAATAAAGTCTTATTTACAAATAACAACTTCTTTATGTAGATTTTTATTAAGTTGCTACCGAAATTTAGCGTCGAACGAAGAACTCAACAAACTGATAGATTCAAAATTTTGTGACCCACAACCTTTATTACATTTACAGATTGTTTGTCAAGTAAGACTATTAATACTTGTGACATCAGCTCAGTTAGATGAACGGATATTGTGCCCGACTCTTTATCTTGGAAGTCGAATTGAATTTTGACGGTTTTTATGGGTGTGTATGTGTGTATAATTATGTATATGTCTGATGATATAGTATAGCAATATCCTTTCAGGTAAATACATATTTTTAAACATACTATTAATTAGCATTCTCATTCATTATTACATTGATAAGGTCCTTGATAATATTCTGGTTGAGAAATAAGGTTTTGAAAAATATCACTTTAAAAAACATCAAATTAGAGCCTTATGTTTTAAAATTTATCTTGGCAGATATAGATTTACACATATATATACATATACATATATATGCATAAATATATATACATATATATGCATAAATATATATATATATATACATACATATATATACATATATATACATATATACACAGTAAAGCGTCATTAATTCTGACTAATTGGGGATCAACCCAGTCCGGATAATCAATTTGTCCGGATTTTTAAAAATACGATTCTTATACCAAAAATGAAACAAAAAAGAATAAATGGGATATTTACTAACACTCAGTGTTAAGGTAGAAACATTTTCACTTTATTTAAGCAACTAGCTTGATATGTTTGTTTTTTGTTGCTAACTAGAGTTGATGTGCTGTGTTTCTGATATTGATACCACTGTGGTTATTTTAATAAATAAGATTTTTTCTTGGCTATCTGGATTTTTGACGTCTGAATGCTCAACTGTGTGTATTTATATAGTAGAGCATTGATCCTTGAAACATTAGAGTATATCTTAACTAGAATGTTGTAAACTCTTCGTTTGGCGTTGCTAATATTAGTTCTAAAAAAATTAAATATCAAATTTATTTTAGTTAGGGATATTTTACGTTAATTTAAAAAAAAACGATATATATATATATATATGTCAACGCGAGACATATATACACATATATATGTCAACGCGAGACATATATTAATTAACCGATAATAAACACAAACACTAGTTAACCTTATTCATCTCGGTGAAAATACGTAATACCTTTATTTAACATTTTTTTTCGCCATGCTGGGATTAGAAACTGGGATCGTTAGGTGGATAAACTGTAGACTTATCTGTAAAAAAGTTGCTACACACATCCATTCTTATATTGTCAAATACGTTAGAGTAGTTTCTACCAGTTCAATGTTTGTTACGGAGCAAAAATGTTCCTTTCCAACAAATGACACCTCACTACGAGTGGGTACATTGAAAGAATGGAAAAGACTGACATGTCTTGATATTTGGCGCCAGAGAGTGTCTGTAGCACATGAATCAGCAAAGTAAGGTTTGGTGAGGTGGTAGGGAGGGTGAATGGTTGCAATGGAAAGTAAAAAAGAAAGAAAAAGGGAATCCCTAGATCCCTTCTTATTGCTTGAAATCCAACCCCTACCACAACCTCCGTTTGATAAATTGCCTAAAGACTACAGTGAGAAAACTTTGGATGAGACTTTTGGTCGTCAACTAGAATTTGGCCATTTATTTGTGCCATCGACAACCTTTGGGAGTACTTCACTATCTCTCTGTTTCATTCTTTCTTACGTTCTCTTTCGATATTGTTTCACTCACTTTAATAGCTTTTTATTATTTTCTTTTTCCTCCTTCACTCTATACATCTATATTTTTTATTTAATTGGTTTATCTTCACATTATTTTTATGATGCTCTTTCTCTTTGACGATATTTTTACAAAGGCGGTAGTTATTATTTATTTAATTTGACCTTTATTCCTTATGTTAGCGTGCTGTAATTTGTAGTTAATGGCTTCTAAACGTCAATTAAAAATATTTGTTTCTTAATTTAAAATAAATTGAATCACATAATGATGTATGTCAACACACACACACACACACCATTTATTAATAACTTTTCTTTAAATTATTGTTGTCATATGATACGAGAGGACAATTCCTGGTTAACAAATATATATTTATGGTTTATTTTATCATTTAAAGTTTGTTAAAGTATTTTGTTTATACTAGCCCTTTAGCAACAAAAAAAATAGCCATTATATTTAATAAATATTTGTGAATATTTGTATCATTTTAATACTTAAAACATACAAAAAACATTTAAGTAATACTTTATTATAGAATAAATTATAGTATAAATATTCACTCGCAGGTGGTAGGATAACATTAGAGCGTAACTGAAAGAAAAACGTGTAATGAAGTGAACTGGATAGAACTAGCTCTAGTTAAGGATAGGTGGCGTTATTTTGTAAGGAAAACAATGAACTATCTATTTCCCATTGCCATAGAGTGTAAGTAAAAGAGTTAATTAAATTTATTCCGTTAGGATAAAACTTCCATGGCATAATGGTAGCCATAAAGGACGAGATACAGGCATTTTAAATTTGCGTTGAAAAATGTTTGCAAATAAAAAGAAATTAGTGGTCAATCAATTTTGAAAAAAGTGTCAAATGCTGAATGTTAATTTTCTGTGAACTTTTAGGCCATGGGGCCCATAGTTTAGATTATACTCCGATATATTTCAACTAATCGTTTATTTTCTAAATTTATATTTTTATTTTATTTATATTGATAAGTGTAGTTTAATAAAAGTAACTCTAATATTAAAAAAAAAAGTTTTGTTCCTCAGGTCAAGCCAGTTTAGTAGTAATTTTAGATGTAAATTTAACTGGACACTGAAAGAGATCAGTTTTCAAAATAAATTTGGACAAATAATTAGTTGGTTATTAATTTAATATTGATAGTGATGTCCTACTAGAAAATTTATTTGTTACTTCTCATATTTGACTTGGTATCAGAATTTATTCACATGACATTTAATCAAGAACTCGATTTAGTCTAATGTCCATACAAGTGGAACACAATATATATGGAAATGTAGAAAATAATAATACCTATACTTAGAAATAAAACTATAATTAATTAAGGATTGGACCAGAAATGTGCGAGTTTGTAAAAGTTTCATATACATAAAGATAAAAATGTCATCGTGTATCGCAGGACAAAAAATATTCCCTTTCGAACAAAATATATAATAAATCATAAATAGAAACTGTGTTCCCATTTATATGAATGGAGTAATTCATTTCGTGATTTGTTTTCTTCTCAGTACCCATCTGGAATATCCACGCGTGGGATAAAAGGACGAATGTAGCTTAGAATTGAGCGAAAATGTACCTGCATTTTCTTAAAGAGGGAAAGTGGGCTACCATCTAGAATAAAATATCCTCGGTAAACCCTGCTAAGGTAGATCCTTGACCCTTGTCCTCCCCATTCACTGACAAACTATATTATATTAGCTTGGCCCTTGACCTGCCTGCCCATCGATGAAAATAGTTAAAGCTGTTATTATTATACAATTGTGAGATTATTGCTCAGTAAATCTAACTATTTTTGGTTAATAGTTAGTCTACCCTCTCTCATAACTAATCTTCCACGTCAATTGTTTGACAAACGTTTCAAATATTGCATCTTTATTTATATTATTTTACTTAATTTTTTTAGCACCACGTCCTATTACCCATTTAGGTTATACGCCTATGTAGTAACCACTTTAATGTGTCAAGGATTAGAAAGATTGACTTTAGAGGAAGTGTAACCACATTAGCGTGACGGTTGAATCGAAAACAGTTTAGGAAAAAACACCCTCAGTACATATGATTCGGATCGAACCCCGATCTCCCCATCATCAGCAGTCAAGTATGTTGAGGGACATAAAATGCGTGTTGTTAATCATCATCATAATCATCATCAGAGTAAGTTCTGTGTGTGTGAGATTTGCACTTTCCCTGCGCTTCTATCAGATTATTTTAATAATTTCTTCAATGATAATAAATATTAATCCTCTCCACTCAAGATTATTGTGGTGCATTTATTTCTTTAACGCTAACTTTGGCTTATAAGAAAATTGAAAAATTACTTTAAAGGCCAGGTTTGGTTTTCAACCACCTTAAAAACCAATGAAGTTTTTACATTAGCAAAGCTGGCATAAATCTTTAGATTATAAGAAAAAAAATTGTTAATCGAATGAATACATGGCTATTTTCAGTATGTTTTCAACGGTATGAAGACTGCAAAAATATAGAAAACGAACTATATGGTAGAAAGTTTCGACAAATGGTGGGTAATTTGATTGTAAAATAACTTTTAAAGTTTAATTTAATACTACAATTACATTTTTATTCATACGCTTTTTTTTCTCTTTGGAATATATATTTCGGGTAGTTTGATTTTATCACAATATTTACCAATTAATATAAGACCGATAAAGATTTATTTATTTACTATACGTCTGCAGCAATAGAAAATTTATTTCCTTTTGAATTTCTATCATGAGTTTTTCTATTGTGTTTTATGATAACATGGAGTTGATGGGCTTTTTTATTCCTTGAGTTGCAAACAATACCAAACTCGTTGTTTTGAGAGTTGATGTATAACGGTCGTGAAATAAAATAAATCGTGCATAAACGTTTAATTGGTTGTGATCATTCCTCTAAGTTGGTTTATCTGTGGTGTGATTTTATGGGAACATACATGATTACTTTTATATATCAGTGGGGATATTTATAGACAATTGTTTTTGTTTCCCCCCAAAAGTTTAACTGACTTTAATGAATTATGCTTTGATCGCATTTGAAATCGTTATTTGCGATTGATGTCATTTTAACTGTAAAAGGATAAAACTAAGGATATTAACTTACTAAAAACATTTAAAGCCGTGGTTACCAACCTTATTTGGCTACGCCCCCCCTTGATAGATAACACCCCCACCATTTTAGGATTGTTATAAAAATATCAAAATGTTTTGTTACGTAGTCACTTTTTAATTTCTTACACAAATGAATATAATTATGGCCGCATAATGGTATTAAATAAAGACAATATTAAAGACTGAACATTAAAGACTGAACATTAAAGACTGAACATTAAAGACTGAACATTAAAGACTGAACATTAAAGACTGGACATTAAAGACTGGACATTAAAGACTGGACATTAATGACCGGACATTAATGACCGAACATTAATGTAATGGTTGTCACTGTTTATTGGGTTTGATATTTGATAGTGCACACCACAAATTAATTTCCACTTCAAGTCGACAATGTTCTTTAATTTTTATGAGTGGGTCAGAATTTCAAATTCAGTTATGATGAATGTGGCTGCAATAGTAGCCGAAAGAGAGGGTGTAGAGCAGAATTGGGGGTGAATCATAAGGTTGTGGGTTTGAAACTAAACACCTGCATGTGCATCAGCGTCTTACTTTTGACTGGTAGCCAAATAGATTAAAATTTGTGGGCAGTGTTACAATATCTAAAGAAACAAATTATCTTAAGTTTTAAACAGGATTGAACTACATAGTAACTTCATTACTTAGTACATTTTTAACATTATTTACTAACTGTTCCCTCCCCCATCCCTTATTGGGTCGTACTCTCCAGGTTTATAACCACAGGTCCAAAACATCAATCTAGCAATACGCCAAAACTGCTGATGACGGGGAGAAAGGGGTTTGAATCCTTATCGGGTGTACGGTGGGTGAGATTTGTGATAGTTTCTTAAAGGTTTCTTACTAGCCCTCCACGAATTTGCTGGTACACTTAAATTCAACGATTATCATTACAAACACATTAGATTAATTATTACATAGATGTATTACCCAAACGGTTGGTAATATGTTATACTTAGAGACCTAACTTTAATTTAAACTACGATTAAACAGATATACATAATTATTTTACTACGGTTTGTAACAGTGAATTATTATTTTTTTAAAAAATTAAAAACGAACTTTTTAGCCAAATAATTAAAAAAATAATCTAGACTCTATACAAGATTTATTGTGTTATATTTAAAGAAATGCTATATTATATAAATTTGAAGCTATAAACACACACTATAGTATGTCCTACACCCTCAATCTATATCTTGGTGAACCTAGAGAGCAGTAATACACGAAATACTTTAAAATCTAAGGCATCAGGTACGCAATAATTTATCTGTGCGGCTAAGTGAAAGTTAAGGTCCAAATAAGGACTGCGGTAGATTTTACAAATTTTATTTTATTAATTTTGTTTCTGTTTTGACATCCCCTTTTCACGCGAATGGGGATACATTTTCTATTCCTTCCTCTTCTATGCCCTTAAATTACGATGATTTGATCGTAAACATTTTATTACACGATTTTAACAAGTGTATAATTGTAAGCTATAAATAGGAATTCCTCGATTTCAAATAATTATGGTTCACGAGTTAAAAGGGGGCAAACTTTCTATTTTATGCTTCTTGTTAGGGTAAAGTAATTAATGTATGGGGCTGACATATATTATAACAAAACATTCATATGAGGTGTACAAAATGAAATATTAATAACATTAATAATGTTATTAATTAATAGTAATACTATTAATAATGGTTATTAATAGAACTAATAATGGTTATTAATATAATTAATAATGGTTATTAATAGAATTAATAATGGCTATTAATAGAATTAATAATGGTTATTAATAGAATTAATAATGGTTATTAATAGAATTAATAATGGTTATTAATGTGGAAAAACGTAAGTGTTTAAGCAGTTTTTATAGCAAAAATATTGTTGTCCAAAATAAAATAATACTTCTAGTAAAACCATAGTGTTTAATTTTATTGACCCCGTGATATTAACATTAGTTGAATATCTATCATGAAAAACTTTTTAATTAAGATATTAAGTTGTCATTAAGTTCCAGGACACCTTTGACAGATATTCAAGAACTGTTGAGTGTTAAGTTCACAATATGAAGAAAATTAAATAATATCTTTGTAGTGAAGTAATATTTTATTTCTTTAGACATAGAGAATATTTTAATTCAGAAACTGTAAAATTAGTTACCTTTTCACTTATTATCTACATCCCTACATAACTACAGTAATCTCATGTCTTCTTTAGTTCTGACTGACAGCTCACAGCTTACAGCTGACGGCTTTGAAAAGTTACAAGACCAAATTTTGTATCCCTACGCCGAGCCATATGATATGCAAAAACATGTGTTTAGCCGCTGTCACTTCTGAGAGTCAAAATTTAGGTATATACCTAGATGATGACTGTCAGAAGTCAGCTGTGAGCTGTCAGTCAGCACCAAAGAAGCCACAGGGCTACTGTACTTTACCTTAACAATAGTATACAAAAAGTAGTAAGTTTGACACCTTATAATTCGTAAACTGTAATGATTTGAAATAATTTAATCATTGTTTATAGATTATAATTACCCATCACATTAAAAATTATAAGTAATTTTATAAAAGTATTACACTTGCTCTCGTTCAAATCCAAACTCTGAAAGATGTGGATATGAATAAGTATATTTACTGGCAATCGTATTAATTCCAAGTAAGTTCCCGCAAATTATATTCAAATTTAATGTTCCTCAATCCCATGTACAGAATATTAATCGATTAAACCAAATAACTTGTGTTGACAGTTTTAAATCCTGTTTTAGATTTTGTGCTGCGTTATAAAACACTTAGTTGTCATCTCTTTAATTAAGAATACTATCACATTTTATTATGAAGGGCCTTTTCTGAATGAAATAAATGTTATTAAATCTACTTTATCGTATTAATACTATAGGTGATGATATCTTGATATCTGTAACTGTAATTTTTTTAAATTATTTTATAGAGTTATATACAGTAACACTAATAAAATAGTAAAATGGTGTCAATTTTGAACATTTTTTTTGTATAAGATAACCGGAATATTGAATTTAAAAAATATATTTGACTGCCCGGAAAAGGAAATGGTGCCACACAATTCTGACGGAATAGTAAAATATATATGGCAGATTCTTCAATAAAAATTATTATCTTGAAGTAATTACCTCAGCATACAAGACGATGGCATACAATACAGTCACTTAATAAATATAAATTCTTAAAAAAAAACCTCCAAGATTTGTTTTAAGGATACGTTTAGTTCAGAGATACATTAAAATAAAACTAGCTTAGTGGTCAAATGGTTTGAATCGGCGGTCAACAACCTAAGGCCCACTGGCTGGACTCGGCACACCGACTGATTTCATCTGCCCCGCGAAATGTTTAGCAAGTATACACAACATTTTCATAAAAATATAATAATTAATATATTAAAAATTTAAAGTTAAATTTTGTGCTAAGTATTTTTTAAAGCCTCATCCATGAAATATGTATTTATTTTAACCTATGCAATCAACGATATCGAAATTATGGCCGAAGCGTCACTCTAGAGATCGACAGGACTGCTGATTACTGGGAGATATGGGTTCGACTACAAGTACGGGTGTACTAAGGGTTGATTTTTCTTTATACCCCACGCCAATATGGGTACATATTTTCTAAATTCAACCCTCCTCATCCCTCGCATATTAACATAAATACATATGCATGTAATCTAAAAGGATAATGAAACGGGATGACAAAAAAAAAGTTAAAGTACAAAAAAGCTCCAAACGAATTTACAAAAAAAAGCTTCTGTATATTGAAGCAATTATTCCACGCGACAAGGGACGAAATGTATTTACAAAAAGGGTTCTGTATATTGAAGCAATTATTCCACACGACTAGGGACGAAATGACACCATCCGTCCAACTATTTGCCGTGGGAATGCTTTTTTTTTAAGAGGTGTGGGGAGAGAAAATCGTGAATTCCGGTATGTTTAGGGTAGTTTGGACCACGTTTCACCGCTCTCTTCAGCCCTGCAAACCCTCTCAGCCACCCTCCGAACCCCTCCCCCACTCTTTTTCTATCTGGGGTCTCCCGCGCCCCCACAATCAATACGAGGGCGGACGGACGGGCTCCATCCAGCCCTGCTGTGCTGCTCAAAGGCTTAGCTGGGCTGGAAGAGTGAAGGAAAGGGTAGGATAGGAGGGTGGATATAGTAGAGAGAGAGAGTTAACCCAGGTGTGATGTGGAGGGCGGGGGGTTAGCGCCTGCCTGTGTGACGCCTACGGCGGTTAGTTTTATTTTTAAAACATTGCACTTGCAAATGAAATTAAAACAGATTGCAAACATTGCATTATATAGTACGACCTCAAACTACTTTCTTTGTTTCTTGACAGTGATAATTTGAAATTGATTCAAATACCACTTTAATTGTCTAGACATATAACTTTTATTAAAAACATCTAATATTTAAGTTTATGTTTATTTTAAAAGGAAAACCTTTATCGGCGGACACGTGAGTTAAGTCCAAGGCTCATCTAGTCAAGTCCTCCGTCGAGCATGGCTTGAATCACGGTTGAGTGTGCTGGATTAAAAGAAAATGTTTACCACTCTTCCCCCATTCTAATTAGGGTATACCTACTCTAAATTAGCCTTTCTAATGAGAAAAATTACAACTCTTATTGACTCAGATATTAAATAAGACGAGGGGGAAGGAAAAAAATATAAGATAAATATAATTTAAGTACAGACTTTCTTGGTTTGAAACACCATTTTATGTAAATACTTCTATAAATAATATTTTAATTTCGTTTTTTCTTGTGAGAGTTACTACTTTTAATACATACTATTTTATAATTTAAAATAAATTATAATACAAGGTACACAAATAATTTGAAAATATTATTGAATAATCAACCAATTCCTATTTTATAAATGAAAGTTAAATTAATTAAAGCTTTCCTATTTGTTTGATTAATTTTTAAAGTGTGGAAATAACAGGATAATAGTTTAAAATAATAAACCAAATTTATTATAATTTCTATCAAAAATGAGTGAGTATATATTGTTAAGAAACACAAACGTTTGTTTAAGAAATAAAACATATAAGAGTTATGAAAACAAAAAGTTAGTTTAGTTTGGAACCATATTGACTATGTACGGCCTTAATTTTAACCATGATTCTTTCATAATTTTACTTTAAAATCCTGGTTCATAAACTCCACATGGTTAACAAATGACCACACGAGTAAAATATATATTACAACAGAGATTTGTCAGGTTAAAATGTCTCTAATCTATTCGTTCTATTTTTAACGTTTAGTAAGAATTTGAACCTCAATCGCTTAGTCATCAGCAGCTCAGTTGAACTCGAGAGTGAAGCCTTAGACAAGCGATTATTAGCCGGGGGGCCACGAAAGGATATTTTGGGGGGCCTTGAAAAAAATAATTTAAAATGTCTTTTGCTTATTACTGAAGTAAATTATTTTAAACTTTACGTTTTAGTAGAAAGAATTCGATGATAGTAAAGCATGTAAGTACAGTAGACTCTCGATTTACCAGGGTAATAGAGGGGAGAGAAAGCACGGAAAATATACATAACAGATAGTACAAATAATCCCCATGTATTTACCAATGCCAATATAATTTTGTTGCTCTTTGTTTCTACTTATTTATTTGAAAAGCAATTTTCCACAATGGTAAATATTAAAACGAAGTAGCGAAATCGACTCCAAATTGTTTACTGCATGTGAATAGCATTTAAGTAATATATTCGAAACAAGAATAGACAAATTAGTGGAAAGTGTTAGACAGCAGAGGTCTCATTAAATAAATTTAGGTAAATTAGTTTGTTTTTTAATATAATTAACTGATGTAGGAATGAGGAAGTCAGAATTTAGAGGACATTATTCACATTTGCTGGGAGATAGAGTGGTAAACTATTAAGGAAAAACCATCCTTATTACACCGGACTGGTATTTGAACCTTGATGATTCCGTCACTAACAAACAGTTCAGTCTTTTGTGAGATTCACACCTTAGACCAATCATGCCAAGCTCGAGGCCTGATTTTGATTAGGCGATAACCGTGGAGTTTATGATGAACCAACATACAATGCAGCCAGATTAATATTCCAACTCTGTACAAAAAAAATAATATCTTTCTCTCCACACCTTGGAGAAATAAGTATTGGGATATTAAAAAAAATATATTATTTTTTCGATACCATCTGTTTGTGTGTGTGTGTGTCTGAATCGAGGACTAGATCTGAAACCATTTAATCTATAACTCTAAAACTTTGTATATAGTCTTATCATATGGCCCGCCCCCCCCAAACACACCAGGAATATTTGGAACTATTCATCCAAACTTAAAATTAAGAGTAGCTTAGTGAAATAAATTAAGAAAACAACATTGATTGTCTCGAAATCCGCTCTATTAATTTTAATTGAAAATCGTATACAAGCAATGTTTAATATAAACAAAATGGAAATGCTCTTTTTCTAATGAAAATTACTTTGAGGCTACTTTACGCAAGCAGAAATTTATTTTATTTTTCATGTCTCTGCAACTATTTGAGATGATAAATAACTTATCAATGTAAACTTTTATACCGATTATTAATAAAAATCCTATATTTAAAATGGAGTTTTATAAAACCAATAGTTTCAGATCTATAAGAAAATTTATTTATTTGTTATGATCTTTAGTTATGATTTAAGTAATATATTCGAAACAAGAATAGACAAATTAGTGGAAAGTGTTAGACAGCAGAGGTCTCATTAAATAAATTTAGGTATATTAGTTTTTTTAAATATAATTAAGTTATGTAGGAATTAGGAAGTTAGAATTTAGAGAACATTATTCACATTTGCGGGGAGATAGAGTGGTAAACTATTAAGGAAAAATCATCCTTATTACACCGGACTGGTATTTGAACCTTGATGATCCCGTCACTAACAAACAGTTCAGTATTTTGTGAGATTCACACCTTAGAACAATCATGCCAAGCTCGAGGCCTGATTCTGATTCGGCGATAACCATGAAGTTTATGATGAACCAACATACAATGCAGCCAAATTATTATTTTTTTGTACAGAGTTGCAATTATCTTTCTCTCCACACCTTGGAAAAATAAGTATTGGGATCGTAAAAAAAAATTATTGTTTCGATACCATCTGTTTGTGTGTGTGTCTGAATCGAGGACTAGAGCTGAAACCATTTAATCTATCACTCTAAAACTTTGTATATAGGTTTATCATAAGGTCCCACCCCCTCACACACACACCAGGAATATTTGGAACTATTCATACAAACTTAAAATTAAGAGTAGCTTAGTGAAATAAATTAAGAAAAAAACATTGATTGTCTCAAAATCCGCCCTATTAATTTTAATTGAAATTCGTATACAGGCAATGTTTAATATAAACAAAATGGAATTGCTTTTTTTCTCATGAAAATTACTTTGAGGCTTCTTTACGCAAGCAGAAATTTCTTTTATTTTTATGTGTCTGCAACTATTTGAGATGAGAAATAACTTATCAATGTAAACTTTTATTCCTATTATTAATAAAAATCCTATATTTAAAATAGTTTTATAAAACCAATAGTTTCAGATCTATAAGAACATTTATTTATTTGTTATGATCTTTAAAAATAATGTGAACATGATTATGTTCTTTGGTGGACATACATTTTCATCCTTTTCTCAATTTCCCTGTAATAATGTGTTTTGTTTCATTTCACAAATTTAAAGTGTTTTTAGTAAATGTCTTTATTTTAAGTTAAATGAGCGAGAAAGTTTGTGCGTAGCACCGTAACATTTATTTATTATCAATTTCCAAAAATTTCACATTTGGTCAGTTTTTTTTAAGTATGCTCGATGGAATCTGTAAAGTCATTCTGGGAAATCGGAGAAAGTACTCGATAAAATTGGAGCATTCTTTACTTAGAATGGTGACAATATTTATTATTTTTAATTTAAATACAGCCTTCTTAGTAATTTAATATTTTTTAAATGGGACCCTTGAGATTAAACCTGCTATAAACGCCTGCCATCTGATAATAACACAAATTGGATGCCTAAATTACTATTAAATAAATCTCCACGTCATTTAAAAAATCTCTATTTATTATTCACTCCTTGTAACATACAGTAACACCCACTTCGGTGGCCGCATGTTCTATGGCACTACTCTCACAGTATTTTATACTCCTGATGACGGGGAAATTGAGGTTCGAATCTCAGTCGGGTGTATTGAGAGATGTTTTACAAAATGGTATTTTGCTCTCGCTCCATTCAAATGCGGGTACACTTCTTATAAATATAACTTTCATAATCCCGTAATTAACACGTAAGCGTATAACTCCAACGGTTGGTAAGAAGCTAAGGTGCTAAGAAAATTGTTTTTATTGAGAAATAGAATCGTAGACGTATAACATAGAACCTATATATTGAATGTAAACTGTTTTTCCGTTTCAATTGGCTTGGGGATCGGCATTACTTGACATAGGGTCCCCCTAGTGGAGGAATACCATACCGCTAACACGGCTGCCACCTTACGACTTTCTTATTTTATTGCCGAAGCCACAAAATTGAACACCCAAGAAGAGTTAGGGCTAGCACACGGCAAACGCTTAAAGGCATGCGATAAAATATAGGACACGATCTCTCTTTCTACCGTAGAAAAGTTTATTTCACCTTTA
>CABFOW010000737.1:138028-162412 GCA_902141385.1 Timema californicum | reverse complement strand
GACCCGCCTCGGTGGCGTAGTTGGCTAACGCGCTTGTCGTGTTGAAGCTCGACTGCTGAGGATGGGGAGATCGAGGTTCGAATCTCGATCGAGTGAACTGAGGGTGGTTTTTCCAAAATTGTTTTCCACTCTCCTTCCACGCAAATGCGGGTTCACTTCCTCTAATTAAATCTTCCCAATTCCTAATTCATTAGCGTAATTAGTACTTAAAGTGTATGACCCGAACGGGTAGTAAGATGCGGTGAAAAATAATAATCATTTATCATAATTTTTCGAACTATATTAAATAAAGAGAATATCAGTACCCTCAAGTTTTTTATAAAGGTGTATTTAACAAAATTATTGTTATGTTCACTGTATTAATAACTGGCCCCGTGATATAGTTGTCAGTACACCTGGTTATGAGATTGGGGAAGGGGGGAGGTGAACGGAGTCGGTCCCTGGTTTAATTCCCGACTAGTTTTTTAAGTATTTTACCCTTAAGAGAAATTATCCCAATGGTCACCAGCGTTTGGTAAATTAGGTTTAAGTTAGGTTAAGACTCAGACCGGCTCTACAACTTCATAATAACTTATCTCATTGTGGGTACGACGTGTAGATTACCTTCTATGGTGTACCCTGGGCCATCAAAGTGGCTCATAATCTACACATAAGGTGACTACTTAGATGCATGTCCTTCCCAATCATAAATACCATACGATAAAAAAAAACTATTTTAATTACATCCGAGCCATCAATAATTATCATTATGCATTTAAAAAACCTCATTAAGATCTTTTTAACCGAGCCATTTGTAGAATATTAGAAATAACACACCTATGAACAGCAAGATATTAGGACAAACATTTCCTACAAGAGTTTTGGCTTATAAAGAATGAGTACGTATTATTTACAACATTTTATTTTAAAACGATGCGCGATTCAATGAAAATAAAAGAGAAAAATTCGGTAAAAGAAAATGTGTTGACAATGATATATGCCCTAGTTGACTAGTGGGGTGAGAAAAAGACAAAACTGGAAAGAATAGTAATATNAGTAATATAAAAAAATACAAATAGAGATAAACAGAAATATTGTCAGCAAAAAAAAAAGGATATATTTCCAAGTTTTACAATCAACACCCTATAAAAGAAAGAAAATCCTACCAGTACTTGTGGTATTAGGAAACCTAAAGCTCATTGCCTCACTGACAAAAGTAAGTCATATCCATGTCTTGAACTAAATCAACTAGTCCACCTCATTACCTCTTGTCACTGCTAGTTCCATTCTAATGTTAACCCCCCACCTGGATCTAGCTGTTCGTCCCACACTAGCTTCTTCCAGTCAATACCTTGAACATGGTTCTAGTTTCTTCCATTAGCGCTGCTTGTCCTGCACACCATAAACTATGATTTGATTTGACTAACCTAACAAAGACTAGTGATGAATACATGGTTTTTATTTAATGTGTTTATTCTGGTGAACTTACGGTGTTGAACCTTGTCTTACACTTATGTATGTATATGTATGTCATCGGTACCTGAAAAATAATCACTCACATTTGATTAAATCGTTTCCATTAACCTATTTTATCTCGCCCACAAACTTATATTCAATTTTACTTATCATGATTTCGGCTTTAACTGTTAGGTTTCTTTTACAGCAAATAACATATATATATACTTAAATTAATTTAATTTAAGTTTAAAAAAAAGATGTTGAATAATGTGACCTGTAGTTTCTAATAAATTCTGTCAAATCAATCGGCTGTGGTTATTAGGTCTGCTATCTCCACTGAGAGAAAAAGATATTTCGGTTTATTTTATGATGTTTAAATTTAGGTTAAAAATGATGTCTGGAGACAATATTTGGGCTAGAAATCAAATACCATGCACAGGTCTCATTATTCAACTAATTTAAATGACTACTTATAAAAGGCAAAAATTAGAGCTAAATTTTAATATTAATGCACTGTAAATATTGTGTTAAGAGCCTTAAGGTAGTTAATTTTCTTTTAAGTCGACAACCTTAAGGTGGAATGGAAGGGGGCGTGAGATAAAGCTAGTGTTTTTGCAGTTTTTATGGCAAAACATTTTTTTTTTGGCCAAAATAAATGAAATATTGCTCCAATACAAACATAGTTATGCATATTTTTTTCACTTGGTGGTATCAGGTGAGCTGGCGCTCTAGGGGTAAGGTGTCAGACTTCTGTGCTGGCGGCCGGGGTTCAATCCTCGGTCTCGGCACAAATTTATCTGATTACCAAACCCTTAATTCACCTCTGACAAGACATCTTGTGAATCTTGTGAATGTGGGGAATGCCAGGCCTCTACCGTGGTTCGTTAAACTGTAGGTCCTTCATTTCCTCTCACAATCACCCTAACATTACACATTAGCGTAAGTGCGTATAACCCGAACGGATAGTAAGACGCGGTGCTAATAATAATAACACTTGGTGGTATCATCAGTTGATAAATATCTGTCATGAGCATGGTGGCATTATCTAAAAAACCTTTTTAAATGAAAAGAAAAAGTTTTCATTGCATTCCAGAACACCCTTGAATGATATTCAAGAAATTTTGTGATCGTCATGTAAATAAAATTAATTTTTATGTTTGTACTGAAGAAATGTTTTAATTATTTTGGCAAAACAAAATGGTTTTTCCAAATAATCTTGCAAAAACACTGGCCTTTTCTTGCGTCCCCTTCCATAACACCTTAAGGTTGGTTTAATGCACTTACCATCCTTTCGGATGCTTAATGCTGCACTCACCTATTGTTGGAAATAACATGTACTAGAAAATTTCAGAATGTGCAATGCCCTACCGTTACCCTCCACACTAAATATATATGAGCGAGCGTGATAGTTTTTGCCAATCTGGCCGGGAAAGGTATTTTCAAATGCCCTTAATATATATTTTCCACGTGGGACAGACAACTTTACCTCACCTCAGAAGTTGTGCCACGGATTTTTATCAACTTACAAAAAATCTTATTAATCTCAGCTAGTTTTTAACCCACAAACATCGGGTCCTGGCAAAATCACTTTACCCCAAAACCCGACAATGAATGTTAGAATTAAATAAATAATTTTTTACCAAACAAACTAGTATATATTAAAATATATATTTTCCCTTTTATAAATGGGATCTAAGTTAAGGTTTGAAATAAGTTAATTGTTTCAGAATAGTGCACGTGTTTTAAAATCCATGTCGAAAAACATTCAAACGTTTACGTGCTAAGCTATGCGTGCGCTAAGCTTGTCAAAAGAAATCTTCTAATGAATACAAAAGCAAGAACCCCTTCTCGTGGCTTTGTTAAAACTATGAGTGCTTCACATGCAAACGTAGTTTTATGTTTGGCCCTTGTGTTCATTGCTTCAATTAATGAACGCTTCTATCATATTAGACTCAATGATAACATTAAGATTAGTATATTTAGGAAAATCTCACTTTTTAAAAATAACTACTTGTATAATAGGTTACTAAATTTAACGAATATTTAAATTATTAAGTGAAAAATATTTATTATTTGTTCAGGGTAAAATTGCACTCAATGAAAATTCGTTGTATATTTGATTTAATATGCACGTATAGTTATTTTATATATATTTCTATGAACAGCTTTTAAGTAATAAAATTGTTTCTTTAATATAAAATGATAATTTGAATAAATAATTTATTCATAAATTACACTTGAATACGTAATTGAACCCAATTACTTTTGATTAAGCAACACTCTTGGCTAAGTATGAACTAGATTAGTCCCAAAACATAGTTACGCTAATTCAGGTGAAATTTTCCCAAGTATATTTAAACTAATATATAATATGTAAAAAGTGATCATCAATGCTTAATGTCAATTTTAATGTCTTAGAATCATCTGAAGTAACTTATGTTAGGTGTTATTTTTTACAAATACTACTAAATATATAATATATCTAATGATTCGTTCAAATTGGATTGCAAATAATAACAAGAAAAATAAAAAAAAGAAACTCACATCACATACACTTTCAAGGACCACTTCTATATTATATCAAACCCCTGCAAATACTAAGTAAAAAAATATATGCCTCTTTTAACAATAATCCAAAGTGCATTATAAAGTCTCGTTATTGTCTACCATATGGCAGCACTAACTTAATTTGTGCTAAAATTGGACTTAAGATATTATAGGTAGAGTAGAAAAGGGGATGACATACGAAGCTATAGTGATTATTATTATTTTATTACTATTACGTTGCATTACTTGTTACATGGTGATTGTTATAAATAATAGTATAATACTTTTGGCAGTTTAGTAATAAAATATACCAGCTTTACTAAAATGCCTGCATATTCACATAAAATACAGAATTAAGTGATAGTAAAGGGGTTTAAGATTTAATTAAAGGTTTTATAAAGAGCGAGGGAGATTCGTATATCTGTGTAAAATATGGTTTCTGCTTCAGCTTCGTATATTGTTTTTTGTGCTTCGTTTGCGTGGTACCAGATCATTTTTCAGTAAACTACTCATCAACCAGCCATAGCCCCACTGGGAAACATAAATGTGTAGTCTGTAAGGCAAGGAAGTTTTACAAGTAGGGGAAATTTCATCAAAAGCCAGCAGTAATATTTCACAGTTTTAATACTTCATCCATAACGTTCTTGTTCATCAATTTGAAAGGCAAAACTTAAATTTTGTCTTCTAGACTTTCTTCTTTAACTAATTGATTTAAATTAAGACTCATACACTCAGTTAAATAAATTTAAATAATGTTACTATTTTTTACAATGAGTTGAATGAAGAGGAATAATACACTAAGTTAAAAATATTTGATGTACTTAATATATTTATTACTACTATCCAATAGATTTACATTACGACACACTAACCCAGTTAGATAAATCTTAAGTGCTATTCTTTGCTAAAATGTATTAATTGATTAACCTTAATATTAAAACTTTAAGTTTAATAATTTTAAATAATCTTTTTTTTACAGTGAGTTAACTAAATAACGCTAAGACTCGAACATTAAGTTAAATTGCTTAAGAAATGGTTATTTTTATACAGTGAGTTAAAGAGTTAAATAATATCTTCTTCTTTGTTACGATGAGTTAGTTTTAAATAAATTATAAATAATTATATAATTTGAAATATTTAATTTATTGTAGTTATCATTTAGTAAAGGCTATGCTTTCATTCCTATAAATTAAATTAAATATAGTTTAAGCACGACAATTTTAACATGAATAGATTTCCATATCTATACAGCACTTTTATACTGAATTTTAAAAGCATATACTATTTTAAAGATAATAATTTGAATGGACTTCTAGAAAGAGAGATACATATTTATATAAATTTATGGAGAACAAGTGTTTGGATTGTCGACTTGGGAACAATTAAATTGCTCTTGGACTGACAATACAAATCACTTTATCAAAATGTAGTTGTTACATTGATAACGTGTTAATACAAATTACGTCCTCTACTCTGGTACGTATACCCTTTCAATCGGCTGAAAGACAAATGGCCCAAAGTATGGTGTTATTACTTTTTAACACTTGTGGTTATTAAGTTATGTATTTAATAGACGGTTATTAGTGATTTAATTCAATGGGCAAAAGAATATGTTCATAGGCCTGTGCTTCAAATTAGAATTTACAATGTTGCCTACAAATAATTTCTGAATTAATTAATACCGTATATTTATTTGGGAGTATTTTTATTTCTCAATTTTGGTAAATATAAACTTTTTATGGCATATGCTAGTAAATTTTCTCAAGGCACGAATTATTTTTTATTGAAATACAGCACAGACATTATAATTAGTTTCAAAATTTGAGGTTCCATTAAATTCAATCCGGTATATATATCATTTTTCACATATAGTTTTATGTTGTGACATGTGACGAGGGGTTGGTTGATAATAGTTTCCCGAGAATACTTGGTCCATTCTCTCATCTATTTGGGTGTCTAAGAATAGAACATTCAGTTAAAAACTCAGTTAAGTTAACATGTTGCGTTCCGTATCAAATTTATTTACTTTATTTAGAGAATTCGTTCTAATTGTACAGTTATAGTATCGTGTATTGTCACTAGTTTTTAGTAAATTCTGTTTTTTTTTAAAATTGGGTAACAATTTATTTTCTAGGCGTTCTTTAGCTTACAGACACCTGGGTCAGTGACCGCATAAAGCCAATGCGTCACTCTCACAATATATTAGCTTGCCGATGACTGGGAGATTGGGGTTTTGGTTGGGTTTTCTGATGGTGGTATTTCCTAAACGGTTTTTCACTCCCAATTCTATGGAAACACGGTTATACTTTCTATAAATTCAACTTTTTTTTTCCATCCCTGGCTCATGAGCTTAATTAGTACGTATAATCTTAACGGTATTAAGATGCTGTGCTAGAAATAAACAAAAAAAATCTAAAATACCCATCTCAGTTAATTTTCTCTATGTTATTCCTTATAGTCGAAATTTTCGGTAATTTGAGGTGCTTTCACTCACATACACCTAAAATTATCGAGACTATTTTTTTTTGTAGTGAGCTGATGATAGATGAACAGATAGTAAAACGCGGTGCTTTAATGATATTTACACACCCACCGTTTACCACCAAATCACGTTGTCAATGTCGTGACCTGTTTTGATCAATACCTATCTACTTAAAAAAAAGTTTTGTTATAAAACACTGACATTTGTGCGTCAAATTAAAAAATAAAGTTAACGATAGCGGCTAATTAACGTCATAATTTGAGTACAAATAAACTAACGCGATCAATAGTCAAAACTCATCTGAATTTAATTTAATTAGCCTAGTGGAGTTCTGCTGTTTACCGAAATTGTGTGTTAAAAATAGTATATATTTATAGTTACGAAACCCGCCTTGGTGGCGTAGTTGGCTAATGCGCTAGTCGTGTTAAGCTTGACTGCTGACGACGGGGAGATCGAGGTTCGAATCTCGGTCGGGTGAACTGAGGGTTGTTTTTCCTAAATGGTTTTCCACTCTCCCTCCATGAAAATGGGGGTTCACTTCCTCAAATTTAACCTTCCCAATTCCTAATCCATTAGCGTAATTAGTACTTAAAAGCGTATAGCTCGAACGGGTAGTAAGACGCGGTGCTAAATAATAATAAATAGTAATATAATTACGAAGCGAAGGGATTTTTTTTATCTTTCATTGCGTTTAAAATGGTTGAATATAATTTTGAATCACTTTAAATTACAATTAAATTAATATCGAACATTAATGATTAAAACAATCATCGTTAATTACGAGATAATGAGGCTACACCTAAAATATCAAGTTTTAAGACGTGTACACTACGTTTACCTTGATTGTTTCTATTATGGATCAGTTTATTTGACAATACAATATTGAGGTCCATCAAGGTAAGACTGTAAGATATCAGCTTAAACGTATTGTACATAAAACCATTATTTAGCATCACCCGCTCAGGTTGCCGCGTGATCTAACGTGGCACTCTTAAAGTAGAATAGACTGCCGATGTCAGGGAGATTGAGGTTCGAATCTCAGACGGGTTATCCGAGTTTTTCTAAAATGGTTTTGTGCTCTGTGAAAATGCGGGTACATTTACTCTGAATATGACCTTCCTAAATCCTAAAACTATTAGTGTAATTAATACATAGGTGAACAACCTGAACGGTTAGTAAGATGCGGTGCTAAAAATTATTAGCAATCAAAACATACTGATTAGACAGTTATCTAATTAAAATTAATATATAGGTATCTTACTAGTATTAAGACCTGTCTACGAGAGTTTGATTATAATATTAACCAACTTTAATTTAAATTAGGGAGTTGAGAGATGGCACCTGGACACTGTTATCAAACCCAGCACCTTTGGTTCAGCGCATCATTGTTTTGCCACTGAGCTATCCAGGATTCGTCCACAGCATAGTTTAAGGCTGAGTCTGTGATGGGTTTGTGCAAATCGTCAACTACATTAGAGACCAATAGTATCTCAAGTTATCAGGTACCACCGCCATCTGTGACTCAGAAGGGTTGTTATGCTGTCAATTATGCATTAACAGATTATAATTAAAGTGAAATTTCAATAAATATCGACATACAGGCTGCAAATCATTATAATTTACAGCACTGCCCGTTTGAAGGTGGCTTTTCCATATTGATTTCTCACTCTCTTTACACACAAATATGGGTACATTTGCTATAGAATACTGCTTTACTCATCCTTATACCATTAGCTTAAATAAAGTATGTCAATAAACTTAAAGTGTACTTTTAGTTGCATTGGAAAAAAAAATAGATTCATAATTATTTCCTAGTGTTTTTTTATAACTTAGCTTTTAAATTTGATTTATTCCTCACAGAGAGTCCTAAGCATAACATGCGAACTTCACAGATAATTAGTTTAACAGGGAGAGAACTATTTCACTCGAAACATGAAACTTTTATCGAATTAGAAGAGACGAGCGCTACTACCTCGTAAACCCACGTAGCTTTACCAGCCATTCATTCAGAATAAATGGGGCTAGTAATTTCATAGTACATCCACAGGTCTCTCTGATAAAAATAAATGAGAATAAATGTTTGTTTTATGGATTATTAATGTAATAGAGAGCATCAATACAGATTATGTAGGAGAGTTTGAAACTAGGGATACGGTTTATTACGTTTGACTATTTTAAATTGCATAAACAGTATGCATACAAATTAGCACAGTTATTTTTCTTTAGAGCGTGGCTCCTTACAACAAAACAATATTAAATTATATAAAAAAAAACTAAATAGTCCGTTAATTAGTTCTCTGCATAGGTTAAATCCGCATCGGTGATCGGATGGTTTAACGTCACTTTTGTGCCACGCTGATCTTCCCTTCATCGGAAATATAGTCCCCTGTTATGTGTGTTGTACTAATTAGTCTTTTACTGGTCATCCACACAAATTCTGGTACATTGGTAGTAAGACGCACTGATAATAATAATAATAATACATTCGAAGCACCCATTACATTCTGGACGAGGTAGATATCATCTTGTATTTAGTATAGTGTCGCATTTGAGACGTACTATATCTTACAATGTAACTGGCCCTATGATTCTAGGGAAGGCAATGAAAGACACAACATTCATTGTAAGAGTATTAGTTCTTTTTTCCTTGAAACAGAGTTTCGTGCAAGCTTATAGTAGGTTTCCTGAACAACCATCTTTAATTCCAAGCCAGGTGGTGGTGCATCGCATACTCATCCGATAATGAACACGTCTCACCCCATGTCAGAATCGACGGTTGTACAAGCAGCATGATATTTCCGTGTCGCTTATCTTGCAAACTATACATCAGATGACTTTCGTTTTATTACATTTTTCTGTTAGTTTGGCTATAAGCAGTTGAGATCTGAATGAATATATTTATATATATATATGTGTGTGTGTGTGTAGTATATATAGATTTTGTAATAGAATAATATTTAAATATGCTAAACTAATCTACACGGCGAAGTATTTGGTTGGGCGTCCAACTTAATTGAATTTGTTCGTGATTAAAACAAATATATTACGAGTTAATTAACTTCAGAATAGAGCGTTATTTTGTTGCAAGAATACAGGTATATATATATATATATATAAAACTTTATTTCAAAACAATAATTTAAATCTAGTGAATGAAAAATCTCGTATCTTTTTTCTTTAAACAAAGTTAAAACCCAACTATATTTATTAAGAAATAAAAAAAAACTTATGCTTAGATAATCAAATACATTCAAAACTAAAATAATTTTTAATTGCTGTTTAAATAATATGAAGCGCTCACAAATAGTAGTTTTATTATTCCACTATTCCTATTTTACATGTTTAAGATAATAATGTTGTTGAACGAATGAGTTTCGGTTTGGTGTTATCTTAATAATTTGGCATTTTATATGTCTATTCCTATGTCGGGATCTTTGTTATGTGATAATGTCTAAAATTCGAAATTTGGCTAGTAAATTTTCGAAACTAGGCCAAACAACCTATGTACTGTACTTAAGACTTACCCTGAGGTAGCAATTTTAGACTTCACTTGATGTATTACACTATGGAAATAAAAAATTGATTTTATTAAATTTCACTATAAAGATTTTGATTAAATTGTAAATCTAGACAATGTTTATTATTATAAGCAAAATGGACATACCAATTTTCTGATAAAAATTACTTTGAGGTTACCTTAAATTGTGAGAATTTTCCAATTTTAATAATTTCTACGCAACTATTTGAGATATGAAATAGTTAATTATTGTAAAATTGTAGTACTATTAAAGATAACCTTTAATTTGAAATATATTTTTATAAAACCAAATGTTTCTGACCTATAAACAAATATATATTTTTTTTGGTTAAAATATTTAAAATTAATTTGGCGTTTTATGCTCTTTGGTGGACAATTTTTCTGTAACAGGGTTCATAATTATAATGCCATCGAGTAATTAAGTAACAGTGTGTATTATTTCATTTATGAACTTTTTAGTAGTTTCTAGAACAATGTAAATACCTATTATCTCGTTTCCCAAATCCAAGTTTTTGGTAAATGTCTATTTTAAGATAAAATAGAAAATATCTTTGGGGGGCACTGTACCATCAATTTTTTATAAGTATAAGTAATATTAATGTGAATATTTTATTTGCCATTCTATTGTATTGCTATTAATTATTAATAGAAAATAGAAAATGTATATAATGAAATGTTTTAATATGTTTGACAAATGAAATTATAGGCGACTATAATAGCTTACATAATATGTGTAATAAAATTGATCTTGATATAATCTATAAATAAAAATTAGAATAATGTATTGGTTTGAAAAGTAACAATAGAACAAAAAAAGTAGTTATTTGATGAACAAGATTAAAATATTTTAAAAATAATGATACATTACAATCGTACACAATTTCTCAAATACTACTACTACTATTATTTAGCACCGTGTCTTACTACCCGTTTGAGTGATACGCTTTAAGTACTAATTGCGCTAATGGATTAGGTATTAGGAAGGTGAATTAAAGGATGTGAACCCACATTTGCGTGGAGGGAGAGTGGAAAACCATTTAGGCAAAACCACCCCCTGTTCACCCGGCCGAGATTCGAACCTCGATCTCCCCATCCTCAGCAGTCTAGCTCAACACGAATAGTGCGTTAGCCAAATACGCCACTGAGGCGGGTCTCATACAATAGACTAAAGCTTGGATTAAGAGCTTCAAAAATAAGTTTTTAATAAACCAACCTTAAGAATGATTTTCTTATTTAATCAAAATAAGCATTATTGAAATATATATTCTAAACAAAATTGTTTACTTATTTAAAAAGTAATCAAATTTCGAAATTCAGCTAGGTTTTAATTAAGCTAAAAACAATAAAAATTTTAGAAATAATAAATTTCGATTTACCCACGCTTGAAATAGTTAATTAGGAATTAATTGTTAACTTATTTTTAAATGAGTTTTATTATTCCTCAATATATCTTAAATCCTTTACTATTTTTAAATAAAACAAAATCTATTTAATGTAGATAAAAGCTTTAATTGACGCCGATGTAAATTTTTTAGGCTCTAACCATTTTATAGCTCTCATTACAAATGAATGAATTCCTAAAATTTTCCGATATATTTCCTCGACTTATATTGATTAAAAGCCCCAAGAATTCGATTAGAGGGTCTGAGGATGGGACTAAACCACAATGAAGTGCTACTGAAAAGAGATTTAACGAAACCGAGAGTTAATCACGCTTTCAGAATATCTTCAAATCTTCCGTTGCTAAGTGAAACGAGATAGAAAATAAAAGGTTCATTTTATTTTCTTCTTCTTAGATTTGATGGCCGCAAATAATATCTTCGTCCATTGAACACATTTTGTAGCTAACACTTTTAGTTTTGTATGAGAGAGGCTTTTATCACCGGTGTTTCCGATGGACAGCTAATTATGGGGCCCTAATATTTTTATGGGTCAGGCAGAGCAAAAAAGAAAAAAGAAAAAGATGAGCGCACAAGCCTTTGAAGAAGAGATATTATATATAAAATATTTTGAGATAGATTTCCCAAAGCTGCTCATAACTTTAGGTCTAGGAGCATTGTTTTAAAAATGTATGTGTCATTTTTAAATAGCTTTTAATAAATGTAATCCCAAATAAATTTAAGCGTCTTACTGTGAACCAACGTATAAATTCACTAGTTAATTTATCTAAGACTTGAATATAGCTCCTTTCTAATATGATCTATGATAATATAAAACTAGAACTCCTCTTCCCTTGATTCTATTAATTCCTACATGATTCCTAGGGGTGGATATTTACTAAATTGTGGTTTCCTGGGCTCTTTTATCGATATTTTCCCGGTGATTTTACATTATATTTTCATACAAAGATATTTTTTGAAAATACCAATTTTTTTAAGTCCACATTGATAACATTATACTATTTTATTAGTGTTGTTTTATATTTATTGATAATATCTAGAAAATGTGATAGCTGATTGTCACATGACCTGACACATTAATACGTGAAAGTAGAATATTGTAACTATCAGATAAAGTATTTTCTATAAAAATTGGTCTATAGTTAAGTTGCTGATAGCCAGGACTTACTATATGACGTAAGATTCACAATGCTCCACTCACTATCGCAAAATACTGGATTACCAGTGACAAGATAATTTAGGTTCAAAACCAGGTTTATTGATGAGGTATCCCCCCTCCTCCCTAAATAGTTCATTACTGCTCCAACAAGCAAGTGCGGATACACTTGATATAAAATTACATCGTCCTCATTTCTATCCTAATATTTAAAATACTTGGACATCTCTGATATTAAACTTATATTTTCATTCAGTAAATACATATTATTTTATTATAAATTTCCTTAAATATAATTTGAGACTAGATATATTTTTTAAATTTCTAGTAGAGATTAAATTGGTATTTTCGCTTTTTTTTAATCATAGTGAATTATTACCTGTTCAGGCTATACGTATATATAAGTAAGGTAGGAATGTAGTAAGAATTTTAGAGGTAATCTACCCGAATTTGTGTGGGTTGTGTGGGTGGGATTACAGTAAATATATGAATATATATACTGTATATTCATTTATAAATATATATATATATATTTTATGTATATATTTATAAATTCATTTATACATTAAAATAGACATGATTGACCATGATATGCATACAATAGGATGAATAATAAATTTCATGAAATAATTAAACAAAATTTTCGTATATTATATATAATACATTAAAAATGTTACAATGAACTCTAAACATATTTTGATATTACTTTTAATGCGCTAAATTGAATTTAGTAATATCATATATTACGATATTTTGATGTACCTAGATAGGAATGAGTAGTAGAATAGTAGAGTATATATACCCACCGTTGCGTGGAGGGAACGTGAGAAACAATTTTTGAAAACTAATTTAGTACACCTGAACAGGCTTATAACCTCAACATATTATAAGAGGCCCTGTCAATTAAAGAAAAATAAAAAACTTAGAATTAATTTGTTTAGAAAAATTTGTAAATATCTCTACTTGAACTACTTAATTCTATTTAGTTGCTGCATGAAAGGCTATTCATAATATCTATTGATACCTCTTTAAACTTTTACGAAACTCTAAAATAGAACACTTAGCCAACTTATCTGTAAACAAAAATATATATAAAGTACTTTATATTGTTTTAAGGAACTAACTTTTCTAAATAAAGTATAACATGGATTAAATTACGTGACATCGATGAAACATTTTTCCACAACAGTATTTTTTTTTGAAAAATAAACAGCGAGTGGTTTCACGTTTGTTTTCTTTCCAAAACTAATTTTTTCATGCGTGTTATTTTTTGATGTGTTTTATTCATACAAATAAAAAAATAACAACATACCAACTTCTGAAACACATGAAATTTAATGGGACTACACGTTTTAATTTGAAAAAATACTAAAGGTTAACGTTTTTGGTAAAAGGTATAATTGATTTATTGCATTACTCCCAGTTAGATATGAAAAAAACAAAACAAAAATCAAGGTATTCAATTTTTGCATCACAAACCACTCACATTACGTTGGCGTTGGAGGTCGTGACTTCATGGACGTTGTGGTATTTAAAATAAGGTGGGATTTGCGAATATTCTTTCATTTATTTGAAATATTTAACGTTCACCTTCTGAACTGACTGATTACATCAGCAAACGAGAATGTCTATTATTGAGAGAGAAAGGGCCTACCAATTCTCCGGGAAAAAATATTTTCACATACCTTTAGGGTTATTTTACATGCCAAAATCGACATAGGACCGACGCCTTTACTCACATTCCGAAGAAAGTTGTGCTACGGACATTTATCGCAAAACTTTCCAAGACAGAAATCTAAATACGCACAAATACAAAAAAAAAATCTTAGGTTAATCACAGGCAGTGCAAACCTAAGTATACTCCATCTAAGGTAAGTGACAGGTATCAAAAGTTAACAGATCTACTCTCATGTGTCAATTTGCCAAACCCTATAGCCTGCAACATCGATCTTTATATGTCACTTTTGTCTGCCAAAACTTTCACAACAAACAATATATATATATATGATCCTGACACCTTAACGCATGGGAAACACCAAAACCTATGTATATATATGTATATGTGTATGTATATATATATATAGGTTTTGGTGTTTCCCATGCGTTAAGGTGTCAGAATCAAAATTGATTTAAAAGTAAAAAAGAATTAGGCCTAAATTGGTGCTGTATATTTATATTTTTAATTATGATATTACATAATGAGGTTTCCCTAAGTACATTTGCAAAGTTAAATATATATATATATTTTTTATTTCGAGATACTTAAAAATATGTTATCGTGGCTTAAGGTGTAAAACCTACAACATCTAAGTTGAAATTTAGGGTATAAATCTTGTGCAATTTTTTTAATGTTTCCATATTAGGTACAACAATGTCAAATTTATTCTTTCCATGTTTGTTGGTTTCTGAGTGAACCAAATCAGTTGTCAAAAAGTCTCAGACGCAATGATCTCAACATTAAAAATAAATGCTCAAGCTCCACATCCTCAGGTTTCCTTAAACATCCATTTGCAGTTTAAACTTTAAATTTGTTGGTTTTGTAACCACCCGTACCGGTGAGCAAGTGATCTTAAAGAGCTAAGCTTTGACTAAATAAAAAAAGTAGATAAAAAAAGTGCTTGAGGTGCACACCTCGAGGTTTCTCAAAGTAATCAAATAATGTTAATAGGTTTTTGAGGTTACAGTTTACAAATAAATTAACATTGATTACTTTTGTGTAGATTCTTTCATTCTTTTTCTCTGGAGTTCCAGCTTCCTGTTAATGCGGTAAGTCATCTTTTGTCTGAATGCATAATTATCTAAGCAAATGTAAAACCAAATTAAATAAAGATGTAGGACGAAATCTGTGTATATATTACTATCCGAAAAACGACTTTTTTAGCCTACTACTTTTAATAAGAAATATAAAATAAAACATATAATTTTATTTGAATTTATCTTTGACTTTGAAATATATATTTTACTTCGGTTATATTTTTGTGGATAACCATTAAATTATATTAGTTTTAATGTTACTGCTCAGCTCCCTAATGATACAGTTTGTTGATAAATGGCATAAAAACTTCTAGAAAATATTTAACATCATACAAAATTAATCAAACAAATCCATGATATACAGTTCTATAGCTATAAATAAGCATACACAGGTACCGAAACTCTATTTACACAAGAAAAGTATTAAATTGTTTTGGTTTAGACGTCATTTGTCATCTCAATAAAGACATAACTCGTTGATAAAAAGATGAACACAATTCCAGAAATTTCATAGGTATCCTAAAAAAAATATGTGAGTACTAATCAACCAACCTTACCAAAATATGATTTCTCTAGAATTTAAGATTGAAGTGTATTCTGTAAACTACTCTTTGTATTTGGCGATCAAGTTTAACCAAAAAATAATGAATTATACATTTAATAGGAGCATACATCATTGATCACGTGAAGTAAGACATCTGTTAAAATAACAATTTTATTTGATTTGGTTAATTTTATTAATAGCTTCAAACCTTTCTGGTAAGAACCAATATAGTCTAGTTAATATCCCATCAACATATACTTATTTGTTCTCTAATTATAAGATGTACTGAAACTATCCTTTATATATATATATATATATATATATAATATTTTTAATAGTAAATTATATTATAATTAGAAAAAATAGTATGATGGTGGTAGTGATATAAGTAAACTAATGAAATATATATTTTTTAATCTGTTGAGTTATCGTCTATTATTTGATATAAATTAAAAATAATATATATATATTTTAATTAATTGTGAGTAAATTTGGAACAGCGTGAGTGCAGCAATTTTGACCCCATAGCAATAATAATATACCCTACATGATTATTTCATCAATATTCGAAATCGGAATTAAGCTGAACTTTTTTTTTGTAATAAAACGAATATTGCTCTGTGGGCGGCACTATCTTAGGCACTTGTAGATAATTTATTTAACAATATTAAATTAATACTCTTCCCTTTTCCTAGAAAATAAGCAATCAAAATGAATGAATAGCAGTATACTTATAAAGATTGATCTACATATAAATATATGTTCGTGTGTTTATTTAAAATTAAATTTACACACACAATACTTTCATCTGTGATATAATTTATTCAAGATAGAGATGAATACATTTTTGATTGACTGTCTGAGGCATATTTAGAAGTTATAATAGTGTGTTTGCTTGTGTGTTGGATATAAAATACATGTTATGGTTCACCACACATTCGTTCTTTCTTTTTTCTCAATAAAGAAACATTTACTAAAACATTGTTGGCTTTTTAAAATGAAATCCTACACCATTGTTGCAGAAATACTCTACCAAATAGAATAAATGAAATAACATACACTTTTACAGGAAGATTGAGAAAAGAGCAAAATCTCGGTCAACCAAAGAATGTGACAGTCAATTTAAAATGTCAGAACTTTATTAAATAAATAAAGCTATATATAAAGATATATAGCTTTATGTAGCTCAAAAACCATTGGTTTCATAAACAATATATTACATATAAAATACTTTTAATTTTAATCGTGAAACAACATTATAATGATTATTCTTTCGGAAAATTTAAAAATAATACCTGGACAAGAGCCCGGGACCTTTGGCTTAGTACGCAAATGACAAATATCCCGGGTTCGATTCCCGTGTCTAAGTGTCATTTTTCAATTTTTTGAATATATCTAGATAGAATAATCTTTGCTAGTAAGCTTTGGCTATTTGATTCTTATTATTCTTTCGTATGTCAACTAGATACGGAGATACGTGCAAAATTGGAAATTAAATCAAATATAAAATACCTGTTAGTCATTTGAATGGAAAAATGAGAATTGCCATTTTGTTATTAATAAATTTATTATAATCGTTTAAAGGGATTTGAAGAAAATTGAATTTATATCTTTATACCCACCTCGGTGGCGTAGTTAGCTAACGCGCTAGTCGTGTTAAGCTCGATTGCTGAGGACGGGGAGATTGAGGTTCGAATCTCGGTCGGGTGAACTGAAGTTTTTTCTAAATGGTTTTCCACTATCCCTCCACGCAAATGCGGGTTCACTTACTCTAATTCTACCTTCACAATTCCTAATTCATTAGCGTAATTAGTACTTAAAGCATACACACCGAGCGGGTAGTAAGACGTGGTGCTAAATAATAATAATAATAATAATAATAATAATAATAATATATATATCTTTATGACCTACTATAAACTACCCCTACATTTAAGGATATATATCTTATTCCAAAAATTCCCTTGGAGGGATCCCTACGAAAACCCCAGATATAAAGTTATAACCTAATAGGTAAAATGTATTAAGCTCTAGGCCGGGATACAGACAGACAGACAGACAGACATACAGATATCATGACAACCACTTTTGCGGTGTTAGAAGGTAATGAAAGGTCTACATTTATCAAAATATAGCATTAAATCTTATTTATGATCATATTATTTCTCTCTCCAAGGATTCGAGAGAAAGTGATAAATGAAAGTGATTATAAATACGAGTTGTCGTCGTATGTTAGCAAATGGTTTTATAAACTCGAAAATTATCACTTGAATAAAGAGTAGAGAGACAACCCGATATAGTAGGATGTTTCCGGGCATTTATCCAAACTTGCCCTTCTCCCCCACTGTGTTGCAGAGATGTGCATGAACTGAGAGAAATAAGGAAATAAAAGAATAGAAGGGAGTATAGTGGTATTCATGGGATGTCGTAAAACTCACAGGAGGTATTTATTTAACAGCTTGGAAGAGCCATCCAGCAAGTAAAGTACTTTTAACGCCGAGTATCTACTAAACACACAGAACAACTTGAATGTTTGACATATCAGGAATACGACTGCAGATATTTTACTGCTAGTCATTGGTAGAGCCCAATTTTCATAGAAAGAAACTTATCTTATTGATACAATCTTGCTATATCTTATTTTATATACTCATACGTCAATTACTATTACATTCAGCTGTGACTTTTGATATTTGCTATAATTACCTATAAAATAACACTAATAATATAATATATTAAAAGTATTTACCACAAAAAAATAGCTTTGTAATTTTTTTAAAGTTATTTCATAACACACATTCTTCTATAGAATTTCTTTGTATCTACCTACTTGGAATATATAATTATATTTGCCATTATGTTGAGCTAGTAGACCAAGTATAGGTTTGATATCAAATAGCTAGCACTATTATATATGTTTTAGTGAAGATTTACTATCATCTATATATCATATTAAGAAAATTGAAATATGACAACTTGATACAGGAGTTGAACCTGGGACCTTAGGCTCAGTACACCAATTCTCTAACCACAGAGCTATCCAGGATTCGTCCCGTACCCAGGGTCATTCTTCACTCATATTTTAAGGCAGTCACATTTGTAGCCGATGATTTCCGCACGTCCATCATAGACTCTGCCTTAAAATATTAGTGAAGAATGACCCTGGGCACGGGACGAATCCTGGATAGCTCAGTGGTAAGAGCATTAGCGTACTAAGCCGAAGGTCCTGGGTTTTATTTCCGTGTCGAGGTGTTATTTTTCAATTTTCAGAATAGGGTTTAAATGTTGAGTCGTCGAGTTTCAGATTCTAACCAACTTTATCTCTGAGACGTCGGTTAAAATTCTAGTTGGGTAGAAATTTAATATAATATTGATGTGCTTTAACTATAAGTACAATCTCGGTCGTTTAGTAAGCCTGTTACCATTAAGAACCATAAAACCCACTTCAATGGTCGAATGATCTATGACGTTACTCTCGCAATAGATTGGATAGCCGACGAAAGTGAGGCACAAGTTTGAATCCCGAAAGAGTGTACTGAGGGAGATTTTTCTTAAATTATTTTTCACTTTATCTCTCTCCACGCAAATTCGGATACACTTCTTCTAAACTCAACCTTACTGAGCCTCGAAACATTTGAGTTATTAGTAAATTTTTGTATAACTAGAAAGTGTGGTACGATTGCGGTGCTAAAATAACGTTAAAAACATAATGTATGTGTACACTTAGTTCATACTTATATGTAAAATGATTGCCTTTATACATTAAATCATGTATTTTTTTAGCATAGCGTCTTACTACCCATTCGGGTTACATGACTTATTAATATTTACACAAATGATTTAGAGATTAGGAAGGTTTTAATTGAGAGGAGTGCACCCGCATTTCCATGAAAGGCTAGTGGAAAAACATTTGGGGGAACCACCCTAAATGCACTCGAATGGGATCGAACACCAAATATCACACAGATATAGCATGTTAGCTTATATGAAACACCATTTTTAAGTTTCTTTAAATTATACCTCAACTATTAGATAATTTATATTTTCTAAGTATTACTTGAAAGAATTGCAAACACTTTGAGGTGAAAATAAAAATAAAATGTGTGCACTAAAATTGGTTGATTTAAGTTGATTTTATTTAGTTGGTTACTAAAAAAAATTATTAATATTTGTGGTTTATATTGTATGGCGTTTTAGTTAATATTTGAATGGTTTTAATTTTGGAAATAAATAACTAATCAATATAATACAATCAAAACATAACGATCTTAATGAAATGGTTACTCTTAAAAAACTAGTCGATGATAATAACATTTTATTGAAATTGAATTACGTTCAGTTAGTTACTGAACTATAAAAAGGTAGTCCTATAGTTTAATGATTTTAATTTGGGTTGAATTAACATAAATTGTTATGTTAATAAGCCCACACACAGTGCCATATTTACTTGTCAACCCTTAATATTTATAATTAACGCTATATCCGCAAATGCGAGCAATAAATACATTCCTTCCCTCTCACAGCAAGACGTATTGTAACCCACGCATCACCACATTAGGAATGTTCTAAATAATTAATCGTGCAGCCTACGCGGCGTTTCCCCTCAGGAATGCCGCAAGTTCACACCTGCCTCCCTGCTACCCTCAATCTTCACTTTTTTTTTTTCACGCCCCAAACTTCTCCTCTTCATCAATCTTTCATTCTTAAAGCGGCACCCACCGACTGCTTTATTTACGAAACTCTTCATTAATTCTATCACGCACAACACTGAGAATTCCCCGCACGCCTCAAACAGTTTCCACTAAATGTAGAATTATGTTTGACAGTGAGAGAAGATGAGGGTATATATGACGGAAGGACAAAGGATGTGGAGAATGAGACGAGGAATAAAGGAAGAGAGATAGAGTGAGAGAAGCAATTATAAAATCATGACAAATATTCTTCATATGCGAATGTGTGCTATTAAAATAAAGTGGGAATAAAAAAATTGGATAGACAAAAAGGACCTGATGGAATAAAATGTAAAATAGAAGTAATATAATTTTTTTAAATGTTTGTATAGTTCAATTAATGTGTTCTGAAAATTTAGTCTTTTTTACAGATGGTGTCAGTTTTGAATTAAAAATAAAAATAACTTTTGTCATTCATCAACATAAACAGTTTCCAGCCATTGGCCGGGTCTATTTGCAACATAAACTTCTTCAATGTCTCCTTTCTTCCGACCACTTATCCTCATCCACCATGATGCAATCCTCGCCTCTCTCCTCCACTCATGACGCAATCCTCGCCTCTCTCCTCCACACTCCTCCTCCACCATGACGCAATCCTCGCCTCTCTCCTCCACACTCCTCCTTCACCATGACGCAATCCTCGCCACTCTCCTCCACACTCCTCCTCCACCATGACGCAATCCTCGCCTCTCTCCTCCACACTCCTCCTCCACCATGATGCAATCCTCGCCTTTCTCCTACACACTCCTCTGCACACCATTTAACCATAAGTTTTCCTCTTGACCTTCTGCCCCCTCACCACTACCTCAATATCCAACATTTTCTTTAATATCCTCTCCTCCATACTCCTCACATGGCCACAGAACTTTAGTAATGACATATATATCCTATCCTGCACTGGCTCCTTCATAATTATCCCACTCATTTCTCCTCTTAACATTCTTGAAGATATAAATTAATTTCCTGTCTTCTAAACTCTTGATGGTGGGGCAACTAAATCTATGTTTAACTATAGTATATAAGCGTTATGCAAATTCAACTCTTAATGAAACTAAAGATATTTGTGTGATCCAAAATGTGTCCTCGAGTATAAAGGCATCAGTCTCATTTTGTCTGATTCTTCAGGTAGTTGAGTGTATCGAGATGATTTTTCCTCAATAGGGTTTTATTTTATTTCCACTCGAATGGAGGTATACTTCGTCTTAACTATCCTTACTTAATCTTTACTTTTTTTATGTGAATATATTAATGATCCAGATAATTAATAAGGAGTAAAAACACGCTTGATTGCTCAAATGATCTAAGCCGTCACTTTCATAATAGACTGGATGGCCGATGCTGAGGAAATTGGGGTTCTAATCCCGGTTGCGTGTCCTTAGAACGGTTTTTACTGAATGGGTTTCCAATATCTTCACGTAAATGCTGGTGCGCTTCCCTTAAATCCAACCTATTCTCATTTATAGCATATTTATTAAATATGCGTATAACACATACGGGTAGAAAAACGCGGCAATAAAACCAAAGTTAAGAAAATCTCTCCTACAGATCCTTCCTCCCACAACTCCCATAAAAAAATATGAATATAACTTAATATTACTTTGTATGAATCCAAATATATTTATTTGAAAAAATAAAATATCCAGCTTACAGTATGTGTCCTTGGTCAAACGATCGATGGTATCTTGTTTCAATTTGGAGTTTTTCTTCCCCATGTCTACGTAGCGGCGTCGTTTAACGTCTCATCACACCTGAATGCGCTCTGATGAGATTTCTTGATTACTCTCCTCGGGCGGGGGTTGTACTTCTAGCACCTTGAAAACAAAAACAGATAATCACAAACTAGGTAAAAGAGAGAGGTTCTGTTTGATTCGAGTTGGCGACGACCTCACTTTGAACAAGAGTGAACATAATGTTTTTTGGAACTTACAGGTCAATTTTCATAGGAAAGTTCTTTTAGAAAATACAATTTTTTTTACGTTCACAATTAATACAATTTTACTATTTCATTAGATTTACTTTATGGTTGCTGATAATAAATATAAAACGTGACATGTACAGTTTGCAGATAGCTAGAAAATATGCTTGAAAATATATGTTATCAGATAAATCCTTTCCTATTAAAATTGGACTGCATAAAAAAGGTTTAAAGCTTTATAAATAGAATAAAACTTATAAAGTGTTGATTCTCTTTTAGTGTAACTATATATTTTAATTAGTGAAAAGGAACTAGATTATGTTAGGACATTTATTGATTTACACATACATAGGAAAGCATAGTTTGTAAGTCACATAATTGGGTACACGGGCTAAAGCACCCGCCTCGTCCGATACAGTCCGCCCATGGATGGAGAGATAAGAGTTCAAGTCCCAGATGGTTTTATTCGGGGTGGTTATTTTCTTAAATGGGTTTCTACTCCATGAAAATGTGAAAACAATTACTTTAAATTCTACCTTTTACGTTCCTTCCCCATTTAGTGTAAATGTCACCGGCAATGTATGAAATCCAGCTGTTCTATGTAATGCCAAAATGGTTTTAACAAATTATTAAATAAACTAGTTTTGTTGTTGTAGTTCATACTTATTTTCAAGACCTTTATTTTTTTTTGAAGTCTCGGAATATGTTATCAATTCTTTTATCCAGTTTTATGTAATTTTTGAGCCTTTTTTTACAGGTTCACCTAATTCCTAGGATTTAAGTTGGTCAAGTTAGTTTATTTTAGAATATAGTAGTTAGGTTAGTGTAGGTTAGTTATTGTTCTCGCTAATATATAATTACTGGTTATTATATACATTTCCTACGAAAAGTATGAAATAAAAAAGCAAAATTAATTTATTTCATACTGCTAAAGCCACTAAGGAATTATATAGAAAGCTAGGCATTTTATAGAACGACTGGATTTTACATATTGCCGTTAAAATATACTGTATACTTTTAGCACAAACGGTTAGTAAGATGTAGTGCTCTCTCGATCTTCCCCCCCCCCTTCCCCCTTCACTTCCCTACACAAAACACACACACGAAGATATGAGCATATACCAATTTCTTAACATAAAATACAAACATTATGCAATATATTTTTCCTTTTATCAGTATTTGTTGCTAGTAATTGACGAAAGAATCGTGGATTGCTTACAATGTAGGCTAAAGTGAAGCTTTACTTTAAATATTAATTTGTATAATATATTATCTGTGAAAACTTTTATTTGGAAAAATATGACAAATTAGTATCCTTAGCTCATACAGATATAATCTTAGAATAACAGTTGATAAATAATTATGTGGTCAAAGCAAGATTGATTGTCTTTATAAGGCTTTTGTAAATATTTTAAAGTTATACTTGCAATTTACCAATGATCAATATGTGCAATAGTTATTTAAATATTGTTGTCATGTTAAAGTAATGTATTGATACTATGTTGTAACAATAACATATTTATTTAATTAACATATTTATTGCTAGTATTGTCATTTAACTATTATATTAATATGAACGGGTTAAAATAAAATTGTTACATTTTTACAGATCAATAAAGTAAAACATTTTCCCTGTGTTAAAGAATATTTGGTATTAAGCTTTATAAAGCTAATTTTAATTTTAGACTATTGATAGTTTTTGACTTAAAAATCATAATTTTCTATAAATATCAGAAAGTAAGGTTGATTAAAGGATGTTGTTTGCGGTGTGAGTAATTAGGAAACAATATTAGTGATTGTTTTACAGTTCATACAGAAAGCCTCAAATAAACTATAATTATAATATTTACATGATATTACAGTTTATATATATATATATAT
>CABFOW010000737.1:77268-138007 GCA_902141385.1 Timema californicum | reverse complement strand
TATATATATATATATATATATATATATATATATATATAAAGCAGAAAGTATGGGTGTAAATTACCATAAAAAGGATTAAACATTTCTAGAGAAGCTGGAAAACTCAAATTCAGCTTGAAGTTAGAGGGATTGCCGTATATAACAAGAAATATTTGAAAAGGTTAAATTTCAAAATGGGTTTTTGGGAAATGAGGGTCATATAATCTTTTACCTAATTTAAAAATATATGTTCTAATTATAATTTGGAAAAGAGCTATAGAGAAAAATAAAGATAGTAAATCTTGAAATTTTCACTTTTGAATAATGAGTTGTAGAAAATATTTTCGGGGAAGGAGGCGCTTCAAAATTTCTGATACTTATACAAATAGCTATTTCTCAGTAGAATAAAACTGAAATTTGCTAGGCAAGTAAAAGGACTTCTCCAAATAAACCTCATAATTGGCAGACCAAAGTAGAAGATTTTGAAGATTAATACACGTGACGGGTGACCTGGTGGTCAAGGGATAAGGTGTCAGACTTCTGTGCTGGCGGCTGGGGTTCAATCCTCGGTCCAGGCAAAGATTTATCTGATTACCAAACCCTTCCTTCACCTCTGACAAGACATCTTGTGAATGTGTGGAATGCCAGGCCGCCACCGTGGTTCGGATTCCACGTTAAACTGTAGGTCTTTCATTTCATCTCACAATCACCCTACCATTACACATTTAGCGTAAGAGCGTATAACCCGAACGGGTAGTAAGACGCAGTGTTAATAATAATAATAATAATAATAATACATGGGCCTGTAAATTTGAGTCCTATTTACTTAACTCATTTATTGATCATACACAACATTGTTTGATTTGCGCTTGTATGATGTAAATGGATGCTCTCCCCATACTTGATGATTAAACTAATAATGATTAATGATAATTAGTTAGTTCAATGTTGTCCTAAGCTATAATAATAGTCGGGTCCTTTGTTTGTATTTAATTGGACAAACGGGGTCAGCAAACACACACCAAACACCAACAATATTTATTTTTGAATATCCATGGTAGGTTATTTCAGGTGGCCGCTATATTAATCCCCTTTGGATTAGTCAAGTATAGTTAAGGTGAGAGTGGAGGGGACACGAGAATAGGTAAGTATTTTAGCGGTTTTTAAAATAAAACATTTTTGAACCAAATTAATCAAATATTGCTTCTTTAGAAACACAGTTCAATTTTATTCATATGGTGATCGCAACCACTCTTAAATATTTGTCTTGAACATATTAACAACATTTGATGAGAAAATTTTTAAATAAATAGAAAAAGCTTTCATTGAATTCTAGGATAAACTTGAAAAAAAATAATTCATAAACAATTTTGTTTTTGTTTTTGGATAATGTATTGAATAAATAATTATTGTCATTAGGTACTGTTAAAAATATTAATGTATCATTTTTCGACTAAATTTATCAACAAATAAATATGTCATAATTAAATACAAATAGATTTCACAATACTGCTTACTAACTTTACTCATTTCGCAGCGAACATTTTAAGCTACTAAGCCTATACTTATAAATATAAAGGAAATTAACAATATTTTTTTAACTACATTGATGTTTACATTTAATATGAATTTATGGAAAATGAATTTAATTCTTATACTCTTTGGTGGAAAGATATGTTGATCTTTTCTCATGTAATCTCCTAACAGCACCGGTACTCCAATTCCTAATTGCATAGAGTAAGTAAGTAACTGTGCATATTATTTCATTTATGATCTTTGGTGTAGTGATTCTATAATAATGTATAGACCTATTCATTTCGTTTAACAAACCTTACGAGTTTTTAGTAAATGTCTTATTTTAAGATAAAAGGAGAAATTCTGTGTGGTGAAACGTATCAATTATTTTTAAGTATCGTAACAAATAAGTGATATGGTTGACGTCATTATACATAAGCCGAACAGATACACTCCAATTTTAATTTAAATACCCTTTTACTCTCAACATTGATATTACCTTATTATATTATTAGTCTAATTTTATAAGTATCGATATTATTTTTACTAAAATACATATGCAAATCGTATTACTTGACGCGTGAGTTTATTTAAAAAGATCCAGTTATTTTTATAGCTGTCAGATAAGGTTTTTCTTACTAAAATTGGACTCTTGTTATCACATTCATGTGGCTAGGTTAGTCTCAAAATTTACAAAATCCCCGCTCACAATTTTATTTTACCAACCTATGTCTGTTTTCTTTTTGTATCGCCACCAAAAGTGAAGTTTGTGAGGAGTATGTTAGCTGTCACTAGGAAAGGGATATGGAATGAAGGAGTCGAGGAGTCGAGGAAAGATTGGAAGTACAATGATATAATAGAAGAAGCAAGGCTGGGATGATATGGTCATATATTGAGGATGGAAAATGAGAGAATATCAAAGAGAATGGTAGGGTTGAAGTATGTAGGAAAAATAACCCCGAAAGAGACAAGAAATAGATGGAAGGAGCAGATAACAGAAATAATGCAGGTGAGAGAAAAAGGATGGAAATGGCTAATTGGGGAAGAATGTTGGATAGATAGTGGAAGAAGACATTTAAATTGACCCAATCACAGCCTGGAAACTTTTGATAATGATGATGACAAAGAAGTGATACGGAGGACTTCATCACATACCTACTAGCCAATCGGGTATTTTCGCAAAGAAGAACTGTTTACCTGGAAGATTACAATGCCTGAACGAGATACAAACAGGTCTGGTTTGGAATGACGTCAGTCAACAAACAATGGAGGGTGAAAGAGGGAGGGGTTGTTCACTTCGCTTAACTGAAGTGTGTGATGTAGGATGGGTCGAGGGGTTATGGAACCCGCCTTGTTGTTGCTCAAATAAACGTGACTTCGACCGTGGAAAGAGGGGGGAGGGGGGAAGGATACATGGACGACACAAAATACGTGTTCGATACTATCTGAGCTTCACATATACAGATACGTCAATATTGATGTCGTCTAGAGCACTCGCTTTGAGCGCTGAGAAGATGATAGAGTGAGTGATAAGTTGATATAACATTCAAGATAAAAATACAAAACGAACCATTCAAGAATTTTAATTACTTACTTTGTTATATTTCTGACAAACAAAATATATTCGATAAATTTACCGGTTTAAATGTAATAAGAAAATAAATGTTTTATAGAACTATAATGATCAATTTGATCATACAATAATGAAATTTCTTAAACCCCATCTTAATACCCGCCTCGGCTATCTGCATTTAATCACCCACTTCAGTAGCGTGGTTATCCAACACGCTAGTTTCGTGTTGAGCTAGACTGCTTAGGACGAGTAGCTGAAGGTTCTAATCTCGCTTGGGTGAACTGGAGGTGGTTTTACCTAAATGATTTTCCACTCTACCTCCAAGTAAATGAGGGCTCAATTCATCTATATTCAACCTTCCTAATTCCTAACTCATTAGCGTAATTCTTACTTAAGCGTATAGTCTGAACGGGTAGTAAGATGAGATGCTAAATAAAAATCATAAAGAAGGTATACATTTTGAGGAAATATTCCTACATTTGCATCAAGGGAAGTAGTTTGACCGTTTAGTAAATTGTACTTTCCATATTATAAGCTGATGTTTAAACCCCAACATTCCTGTACCCAGAAAAACAAACTATAAAAGTTTTAAGTCTATTCTACATCCCCACAGACGCCAACAACAATGTAATTAAGGCATAAATGACTAACTTTTGTGGCCACATGGTGTAAAACGCTAACATCACAGTAGATTAGACCGCCGATGACGGGGAAATCGATATTCGAATGTGTCAGGCGTAATGAGGGTGTTTTTTCCAAAATGGTATACCACTCTGTCTCCACGCAAATGTGGGTACATTTCTAAATGTATCCTTCATAAGCCCCAAAACCATTGTTGTAATTAGTACATAAGCGCATAATCCAAATGGGTTGTAAGACGTGTTGCTAAAAAATAATAGTTGAACCAAAACTCCATCCATATACGACCTTTGTTTATTTGATATGCATACCTGGCACATACACAACCACGGTTAAATTCCTTTGTTGTAGCAAACTATGTAGAATCCCCCCTAATAAATTGAAATATAGAAAATAAAAAAAATATACGTAATTTTAATTCTTTAACTCTTAGGAATCTACTAAACATTTAAATTAATTGATTTAGGTGGTGTAGACATCACTGAAGTTGTATTAACTAAAATAACATTCACACACTGGCATAAGGTGGTTAACAAAATGCACCCATATCTTTATAGGACAAGGATTTTATAAAATACGCAAATATTATTTTTAAGCCAACTTTGATAATATTATTAGAGTTATTTAATATTTGATAATATATATCAAAAGTGACAGATATAGATCACATGACCAAATGGTTGAATACTTGCAAGTAGACAGTCGTTTTTAAGGCACTTATACATCTTATTTCCTCAAAAATTGACACATTTTGTTTAACTTGAATTGGTCCCGGGAAATTATCATTTCTTTACGTCTAATGTCCTACCGTTAACACTTCACTCTTAGTTAATCCACAACTCCAGTCTGACGCCTTAATTTTTTCGCAAGTACCCATACCAAATATAGGATAAAACAATGGCCAGTTAAAAAGTATTATTTTCATCTTAACGTGTTTAAAAAATCTGTGGTAGCCTACATAAAATTGTATAAAATAATACCACATTATGTTAAAATGATCTGTTGTGACCTTATAAAAACACTTTATTTGAGAGAGGAAAGCTAAATCTAAGTTTCTAAACTTGTACTTCAATCTAAAATGTACAAATTTTCTTGTAAAGCGTTGTTGAATTTTTTTTTTTAAACTTTAAAGTTGAAAACTGGTCAAAAATCTGAAGATAGTTTTTGACTACATTTTGTTGAAAAATATATTAAAAAATACAACTTCTTAGCTAATTCAGGATATCAAAATGTTTGCAACTCGTTTGTGTTCTACCATGTAACACCCTTAATGACTTTCTATTTAACCTTCACGCATGCATATACGGGTACACTTCATCTAAATTATTCCTTCCTAATCTCTTTCCCATTAGTGTATAAATATGCAAACAGCCCGTAGTATGGCGTCAAGCCAACTAGATAACCCGCTGAACATACATGACTTGCGGGAAACATTCAATATATTTTACAGGCGCGTAAATAGTGCTTTAAATAATTAGCAGACTACATAGCGAAAACACTTAGATTTTGATTACTGTATAGTTATCTGTGTACATAGTGTACTCAATTAAAGATTACTTATGGTTGCTACTAATTATTTTTTCAAACCTACTTGTAGTAATGGTTATAAAATATATCTAGATAAACATCACCAGTAATCATTGGATTTTACTAAAGTATCATTCATCAGTTATTTAAAATGCATAATATTTTATAAGAACAATTTAGTGGATAAATAATTATTTGGAATCAAGCGGCTTTACACTCTGATAATCCCGTATCTCTTAATAGAAACTACGAGGAAATTACTGAATAGATTTTGATAAACGACCACTCATTTTAACGGTTAGGAGTCTAGTAAGTCGGAAAAAAAATATCATTTTCAGTTTTTCATTCTTTGTTTAATCACGACGAAAAACGTTATTTGCCGCATGTCTGTAAATCTCTAAATAAAAATTAACTCGATCATTAGTTGATCCGAACACATGACAACTTTCTCTTTGGATGCTGATCATAACACATCTAAATTGATATTCCTAAACTGGGGGAACAACTTTTTTATTGGAATGTGCTTATCGTTAATTCATATTTAAATCAATACTATTGAACATAGTTCAAAAATTAAAAAGTTAAGTTAGTGAAAATGTTTCTACGTTTTTTCTAGCGAATGATAAAATGATCTTGAATAATGTTTAAAAAAAATTTTTTTCAAATAATGTGTTTTGATGTTTATTTAATTAAAATAATGGGTTTTGATAATCATATTAGCAAATAGTAACATAATACAAATGTTAAGCTACGTTTTCATTTTATTGCTTATTTTTGAAGATACGATATTTAAAAGTAATGTGTTGTGTACTCCATCTATCTTTTCACATTCTTACAAAATACAGTAATATCAGTGTGTTTCCATGTTGATACTTAACTTTGCGGGAATAGTACTTCAAAGTACCGTAATGTGTGAGTACCACATCTATATTTTCACATTCTCTTTCTTTATCAAACTCTCACACACTCACAATCTCTCCATACACACTATTTCCTCTTCACCGACACACACACACTTTTTCTCTTCTCCGACACACACACACTTTTTCTCTTCTCCGACACACACACACACACACTTTTTCTCTTCTCCGATACACACACACACTTTTTCTCTTCTCCGATACACACACACACACACTTTTTCTCTTCTCCGATACACACACACACACACTTTTTCTCTTCTCCGATACACACACACACTTTTTCTCTTCTCCGATACACACACACACACACTTTTTCTCTTCTCCGATACACACACACACTTTTTCTCTTCTCCGATACACACACACAATTTCTCTTCTCCGACACACACACACACACACACACACACACACACACACTATTTCTCTTCTCCGATACACACACTTTTTCTTATTTTCTCCCGGTATTAGTCTCTCTAACACATACACATATTTTATATCACTCGCGCACACTCGATCTCTCTCAATTGCTCATTCTCAGTCTTTTACATTCACTTTCTCACACTCACCCACACACACAATCACACACTCAAACACTTACATTCTCCTGTTCACGGTCACATTTTATCACTTCTCTATATCATATATCTTAATGTATATTATTTGATAAGCCCGTTTCCTGGAACAGAAATTAAGAGGAAATTACTGAACAAATTTTGAAAACGAACACTCATTTTAAATATTAAGGAATCAGGTTGCCGGTAAAAATAGTGGCCTAAAAATAAAACCCAACTTTCTTAACAAATCTTCAATCTTTTCCTTTTTTGTGGGCAGTGATTAATCTGTACATTAATTCTTTGTTTAAAAATAATATCAGCTCAATCATTTTTGAGTGGTTTTTTGCAACGAATGGATAGAGATCTGAGACAGGGGTCATTTTGGGGATATTTTAAAGTTCTCTTTGGGGCGTGAGGGGAGAAAATTAACGTTTTTATTAAATTTACAAACTGAAAACTAAATATTTAAGTAAAGTTGATAGCCTTTGACGAGTAAATCTTTAATTAAAAGTGAGTAAGAGCTTATTATATAGATTTTTTTCCCAATAAAAAGTTTAAAATACATTTTAGTGCAATAATCTGCAGCCATTGCTGCAACAACAACCCACTAGTAAATATTGAAATGAGGTTTTAAAGGACAATGTTTGATCAGAAACATGTAGTTCTCAAAGTCCACAATTTAAACATCACAAAACACATTACAGAAGATTTCAGAGCACACTAGGTGCCTTAATTTACAATAGAGAGTTAAAAGATTCACTTTAACTTGTCTAGAGGTTGATAACTGTTTCCCCAATCAATTTTGTTAACCTCTTAGTATGATAAAAGGACCTAATGTGCGCCAAAAATACTTTAATGTGATTTGTTGTGTTTTAATTATGAGCTTTTAGGCTTTAATATTTTTGGTAAGTATATATACCTTTCCCTTCCATCCATTTTTAAGTGTTTGTTAAGTACTGCTATATCTAAATTGATTCTTTTTAGATGATCTAGAATAAAATGTGAGGAAAAATTTTCTTACTAAAACTATTAAATCTCTACCAACCACCAAGATCACTCTTCCATACCCTCCCTTGAGGTAGTGTTATTACATTTCATGTTAATTCTCCTCATGAATATAAATTAACTTTGATACAATCTGATAGCCTGGATACAGAGATAAGTGGTACAATAAATCAAAGGTCCAGGCTCTAAATTTGTCCAGAAGTCTATTGATGACAACACACTCTTCTCTTCAAATAATATTCTTTGAAATTTGCTCTAAATAAATCGAAGTTTCTTATTCCATTATAGTCCTATTTAATATGAAATCCGAATGTGAAAAAAAATCAAAAGCATTGTAGCACACGTTTATTTTATGTTTCTTCTGAGTAAAATACAAACTTGACCAATAAACTATTTACTATATTTATATAATTTTAAACACAAATTACAAATGGCTATCTGCAATTTTTGTAAGAAAACAATCAACCAATATTATTTCAAAGATTAATTTGCTGGATATTATGACCAATAATTGATTGAATTACACTAAGAACATCTCGAGTTTGACTCTTATTTCAATATTGAGAATATAATTTCAAATATAAATCAATCGTATGATATGTTTGAGCTCATTATTCTTAAACACACACACATATATAATAGTTGGTGATAAAGTTGCATTGATAAACCTGTATAAATGACTTGATAAAAAAAACAACTTTAAACTAGGCGTGAAAATGTAATTTTTAAAATGAGTATTTGAAGAAGTCAATATTCAATAGAATTTTTCCCAAAAAATTATTAACATACCTGAAGAAAATAAATATTGACATTATCAGAAATTCCTACGGGTGAATGATAAGGGGCAATATTTCTATCACCGATAATGAACAAACCTTGTAAAAATTAAAGTGTTCAATACAAAACAAAAATGTTTACCCATAAAATTAATAAATAAAACCATTTGATAATTTAAACCAAACATGTATATTTTAAGATTACCAGATAGCTATATCAAAGGTTTTTGATGTGTTCCTGTTGATGGCACTTCGCGTTCTGATGACACTACGGGGGTGGAGGTTAAGCGTGTCTCAGTCTGGTTTTTAGAAAGTTATGGGTCTGGTCACGCGATGTGTGATGTGGCATTATCAAAGACAGAACGATTATTTATTGCCCAGTGTTACGCTGCATACTGGTAAACCCTACATAGGTGTGTTCTGTTGAACCCGTCCAATTTATTGTAGGACGAGGAATGCCAGGTCTCCACCGTGGTTCGGATTCCACGTTAAACTGTAGGTCCTCAATTTCATCTCACAATCACCCTACCATTACACATTAGCGTAAGTGCGTATAACCCGAACGGGTAGTAAGACGCGGTGCTAATAATAATAATATTGTAGGACATTCAACTTAATCATTAACTTATGTCGAAGTCTCCTTGCTTTGTTTTTCTCACAAGGGGATTGGTCTTACTTTTAGGGTAATGAATGATAGTTTCCATGTGTCAAAAGCCAATTTATGGGATTTATCAGTCAGCCATGTGATAAAATGGTGTAGTGGCATAGTGATATGTACCAAGTAGCATGTTGTACGGAGTAAAAGTACGTAACAAAGAAAATATATTCACAAAAGTGTACAAAATATACTTAAATCTACATAAATATGGAGAATAAAGAAAATTACGCTAATACGGATACAGTAAATATTTCTTGTGGCCACCAATTACATATATATATATTATAAATACAAATACATATGTTGACTAACAGACTATATCCTAACTAACTAAATTATATATCTTCTTTGATTCCTCCATTCTTATTACTGGCCTGACGCAAACCAAACTAAAGAAAAATTCCAAAATTACTAGACAAAGGAGTCTTCTACGCTTCCGTTCAAGCCTACTAGAACCCCGCAAGGATGTCACGGTCTCTACCGGTTGACGCGAGCTTTCCGGGTGGGACGACCAGACTCCCGTGTTCGTGTGTGTTAAAGGCAAGCTGCAGCCACGTCAGATTATGCGATATACGTGATGAAATGCCACAATCAAGTTTTTAAGCTCTCCACTTGTAAAGGGTTGGGGGTGGTAAGGCGAAGTCGTGATATTTCAAATGCGTCCCGCAAAGCTCACATCTTTGAAAGCCATTGACCGGAACTGCTTCCCGTTAACGGATACAATTGCTCTAGGTAATCTAAAGATTAGGAATATATTATCATCCAGTAGTTTTACTATCACCTCTGCCATCGCTCTTCTAGTGGGCATCGTCCAAACGTACTTAGTAAAACTGTCTACGGCTGTCAGAAGATGTGTACACCCTTATTTACAACGGGGAAGTGCCACAAAGAAAGCTATAAATAACTTCGCATAGGAAATCTTATAACTTCAGAACATGAAAAACCATGCCTCATCATTTTAGCTGACTGTGCATGGATACACGTATCTTGACCCTCACACTTTCTTATATGTCCTGGTTCATTGTTTCTCAATACATCTTTCTCTTTTTTAACTTGTCTTAGTGATCCCTAAGTGTCCTCCCAAGAGAAAATTCGTGGTAGTACCTTACTATGACGTCATTATGTACCACCGGGACAGCGATCTTCATACATCTCTCTGATGGTCTGGTCAGCAGAAGTTCCTCTGCCTTTTAAATTCAGCCAGTGGATTCCCCTTCGAGAGATTCTTACCCATATGGATCCACACCCCAGGTAATGGGCTACCTTCTTTCGTCTCTATTTGACATGTCGCTGATCTTGACTCTTTGAACGCAAATAAACCTGTGGCATCACACCTAACCTTGAAATAGTGACTGCTCTTCCCTTAAGGGCACTCTTGAATCACAATGGTAACACTTCCTAGGAGTACGAATTGTGAAAACACCTCCAGTTACCCTATGTGTTTGCTTTTTATTATCCTGAGGTCCCTTACCATATTCATCACCAGTCCCTTCCCGGGGTAAAATCCCCTGCCGTGGATGCTGTTTGAATCCCCACCAGCTGTGTCCTTGTTCTGTCTTGCTGACTCGCCCCATATTTCTTCGGCGTGAAATGTAGGTTTATACTTATCTGAGCTGTTTCTGTTGTATTGCTTTGTACTGAGAAAGCTCTTTCTGAGTGAGTTCAAAGCGCTTCGACACCTCCTGTAATTCTTTTACGGAGTTAATCTGTGACCGTTCGATGTCGATTTTGATCTCTGGTCGTTGTAGATTCTATCTATCTATGCCACAAGGAAATATGTATTCTACGTAACGTCATAGTAGGGTCTGGATGTTAAATAGATACTAGGTCATTGATTCGCATGGTCCCTGTTGTTATCCTCTGTCATATTCAAATGTCATTCTCGTCTGTTATGCCTGACATTTTACACTGCATCTTTGTCACTGAGCTGGTTGAAGCTATACAAATTCCCCCTTAGGATTACTAAAAACCACTCCCAACCAGTGGAAAAAAACCAATCAGATAATGCTGTCGGCCTTGAAATAATATCCATAGTCTTAAAAAGCCGTAAAGGGAAACGCTCCCCCCAAAAAACTTAAAAAAATCCCTATATTGTAGTGCCTGCACAAGAAAAGTGTAAATTACCAAATGCTTAGGTCCGAAAGTCCACACAATTGACAGTGTGGTCATAAAACCTTGGTTTATCCAATCCACCATGGCTTACTTAATGCTTACAAACCGTTCCAAATATTCTAATACTCCCTGAACAATACCGCCAAGTTCCGTAATACTAATACATATTAGTCAAGTGACAACCTCCCCGCTTAGATAAAAGTTGAACACAAAATACACCCCATTTTTTTTTAATATCATGGTTCCAAAATCAATTTTAACCCTTGTATGTAGAAGCAGTACGAATGCATCGGATCAAATAAAAAACAAAACTGTTGAAAATGTAAACCACTTCTCTAATATTGTAAACAGATTTACAAAAAAATTAAGCATTCATAACTACATTTTATAATATGATTAAATTATAACAGTGTAAACGCCGCATAATAAACCGTGAATAAATTATGTCTTAATTCAAAGATTGATATATTCCCAAACAGAAATAACCAAATGAGAGAATTACGTCTAAAAGGCTTAATATGATAGTTAAATAAATTAATCAAAGTTTAAAACTCGTATACTTTTGAAAATTATTTTCCTAAAATTGTTAAAATAGTCTCATAGAAGTATTAAAGAACTACTAAACCGTTGTTAATATAAATGAATCCTAGATTTTAGATTTCATGAAATTATTGTAAATCGATTTAAGTTCAAATAAACTGTTTTTATAATGCATCTGAATACTATTTTGTTTTATAAACAATTGTCCCATAAAACTACCTAATTCCGAAAAAAACATAATTTTGATTATTAATCTCGAACTATTTATTTATAAACAATAGTCTAGTGGAAAATATTAAAGTTAAAATAAAGCCTGAGATTTATAATGAGCTTCAAAGCTCTCTGTTTTATAAACATGAATTATATCAAATTTGAAATAAAAATATATGAAAAATCTGGGCCTTTCATTTTGATAGTTAATATAACTCTATTGTTTATCAAAGTTCGCACAAATTCCTTTTGATTTGTATAGTTAACCGTACGTGCCATGGAACTCTCACGCGACGTAATCTCACGTAAAAAAATTTCAAAACTTATATTTGTTGATGAAAGAAATTCATCATCACTTTAATATTATATACAAAATCACTAAATGTGAAGCCAAATTTGAGTTGCAAGGTATAAATATGTCCCACTAAAACTATTTAAAAATTCATAAAAGTGGGATATGATCTTGTTTTCAAAGATGTTTAACGCAAAATATTGCAGTTTGTAGATCAAAGAAAATATTTAGTAACCTATTTAAATTTTTATTATCTAACCTTACTAAAATAAATAGTTTTTTTAAAGAAAGCCAACAATTTTTTTAAGATAATTAAGATTTTTTTTAGTAATTTTAATGTTTCAGATCAAACATCTCCATAAGAAATAGTCTTGCAATATATCTATTTTGGTAGGTTGAGTTGAAAATATCTATGTACACTGATAATTGATGTTTGTGGTTATAAGTTAACTTTAACTTAGGGGGATTTATTTTGAATCCATTAATGTACTCTCATTCTTTTTATCATTTCAAGAAGTAACACTGACTCATAAGAACGGTCAATATTTTGATTCTATATATCATGGGTTCAATCTTGACCAAGATCAAGTGTGATGTATTATCGCCGTATTGGTACAGGAGGATCCGATTTATAATTAAATTTAATTTTCTTTATCATCCTTACCTTATATTTAATTAAATACTTTGGATAGAATTGATCATCAAATGCAATACATTTTTTTTTATAAATACTCAATCTTTAGTATAGGTACTTTAAATAAAATGTTTAAATACTAGGTGTGAAATTGAAAACAAACGATAGGTATGACTCTAGATTTAAATTATTTTTAATAAATCGTGAAATAGTGTTATTTTATCTATATAATATATATTTTTAATTTATATAATATATATATTTAAATGCTCCAGACTTTGAAGTATTCTCTTGCTATGTTAAAATAGGTTGTACAAATTTAGCCTTTTAATAAACAAATGAATATAGCAACTAAATATAAGGGATTTTACTTTACTTTTAAAAAATATCATTGCATACAACCAGGACAAAACTCTGTTTTCCCATTATATATTAAAATATATATAAGTAGTACACATGTTAGTTTTGTGATTGAACTTTATAATCAGTCATGTATCTAGCCACATGTGAAAACCCTGAATAATTACTTTGAAACAAATCCGTCAGTGAAAAAATATCTTACCGTGATTTACTCATCCACTTAATATATCATCAATCATCTGCTGCCTCGTTATGGGTGAACACGTGCCCTCTTGGGCTTCTATCGCTGTTAAAAGAGCAGTTAGTCCATTTGATTACCTCTCTCCTCACTTGTTGATGGACTATCCCTGAACGAAGCACTGACGCCCCTCTGAAAATCCTCTCGACAACCTCTCAACAACACACACCCTGTTATCGGGGGATAGGTGGAGAAAAAAGGGATTCAAGGAGACAAGTTTTATAACTGAAGCATCAAACTTCTCCGTAATGGGGGTTGGAGGTGGGGGGCGTTGATTACAGCTTTTATGATTGGGTACTAAACAAGGATTGAGAGAAGATTGCTTCATAAAAAAATTATTATGATGTAGAGTTTATTATGACTAGCTATTAAAAATTACCCTATGGATTTATAAGATTTTCCCCTTATGATTATGAAATTTTATCGCTCCCTGCGCCAGATCGTTTTTCAAGTTTCGTATCTAAACCACCTCGATCAGTTAGTGGAGGAAACTAAATTAATAGAATGAACCATATTCTGTGACTATTTGTAAATTTTTCATAATGGTTACATTATTTTACAATTTTATTAAATATAGACAAGTTTATACATATTGTGGATAAATAACTGATAGCTGGAGCTTTAAAAGGAGTTGAAAAGTATTCAATTAGTACAATTCTAACTAATTTCATGACCACCTTACACTGTTTGAGGGAACAGGCGTGTGTTTGAAACGCATGCAACGTAGGAGTCTACTGTTCATAGAATGCACGCACACGCAATTGAAGGGTAAAACTCTGGACGCACGGCCGCACGACAAAATACCATAAACCACCAACACCGGTTCGTGGTTCTGACACAAGTAGCGCCCTGACCACATTTCGGCATGTCCCCGTGAGATGGCAGCAAGAACTTTTGGCGCGCACGCGCAACCGTCGTCAACCCCCTTTTCACTAGGCGAGCTCGAGTTTTTGGAGGGTCCTACAAGGGGGGGTGGCTGGCATCCGCAGTGCGTAGGAGTACAGGAATAACAGAAGGACTGAAAAAAAAAAGAGGATCCTAGAGAGGGATGGTGTGCGTAAGAAATGGGAAATAGGAAGGATGCTCTCATGGAAAAAGAACCCGTAGCCCTCCCCACACCAACTATTCTTTTGTAAATTCATCCATTTGAAACGTAGAAGGGTAGAGGAAAATTGGTTAACAGAGATAAATCAATAAAGAAAGTTATTTTGCAAAATTTCAGTCACTGTGAATAAGTGTATGAAAAGACAGAGTCGCGTACTCCAAGTTTTACTTAGGAGGAATTTCCATTCATTCGCATGACACATCATTTATCTTTATATTTTAATTAAAAAGGTCATAAATAAATAAAAACTACTCTCAAGAAAATTGAGTATTAATGAAACTTGGAGTGAAATATTATAAATAATATATTCTACTCCAACTAAATACGTTTATTTAGTTGAAAGGCACATCTTTTTTGTTCTTTCTAAGCACAGAAAGTAGACTAATTTACATTTAATATTAGGTTTATAATTTTGTGCAAAATGTTCAAGTAAATTTAGAGAGAAACAAGCTGTTCATTAGTAAACTGGAATTAAAGTTTATTTTCCCACATAGTTTACACATGAGACTAACTTCAAGTTTCTATAGAACCTGAAGGTTTAAGTGTTTTGAAAAATTGGGTTTATCAAATTTAAAAAAAAGGGGGGAATTAGTTAGTGAATTTTAACACAATATGTGAGTGACCTTATTGTTAATACGCACTAATATTAAGTAATTAGCCTCGTGTGGTGTTTGGAAAAACTATACAAGTCTATTATTTTAGTAGCGTTTTCATCATTATAAAATAAGCATTAATTACATAAAATTTTGTTTATATTTGTGCATCATGGCTAAAAATGTTTTTATTTCAAAATTTGCTTTAAAAGATCCGGAGCTCATCTTCAATATCTCTCAAGTGAGCCGTAAACACAAACAGGTTGAGAACCACTGGCTCCAGGGCATCACTCCCGCAATAGACTGACTGGATTGCCGATAATGGAGATAGTGAGGTTTGAATTCCTGTTTGAGTGTACTGAGGATTTTTTTCATAAAGGGATTTAACTTCTATCAACACAAAAATACATGTATACTCCTCATTCAATCTTCCTCACCCATAATACATTAGCGTAATCAGCACATATGTGTCTAAGCCGAGCTTGTATTGAGACTCGGTGACCAAAAATCAACAACACAGCTAACACACACATGTACAAAAAAAACCTTTCTTTTAATTAAAATATGTAAAAAAAATATCTTTAACTTTCGTAATAGATATACTTCTGCTGTAATTGGTGATTCTTTTCTATGTAGATATAACAAAACTATTTAGTTAAAGTGGATTTTTTCTTAGAAAACAACAGAGCCCCACCCATAAAAGAACGACCTCAGGACGATCAGACAAAAAAGGACACTCAAGATACTCCCTTCCTATATCTTAAAAAGAGATTGCCAGAGTACTTTTTTTCCCCCTTTCTGTATTTTATCCGTTGGCGCAGGAAATAAGATAGGAATAGAAATCAAATAGGGTGAGTGTATGTTGGAGGACGGAAGCCTCTTTTTACCTGAAGGAATAATAGTGGAGTGGAGGAAAACAAAATAAATATCTATTGCTAGAAATGAAATATTGCAATACCGTGGAAATAGTTCTTAAGTTCGTCGGGACATTTACCATGGTTGTGGCTATGGTTGTAATCAGACGGACGGTACGTCTTTCTTAAGGTGGAACAAAGAATAAACGCTTGTTACAAACATCGCAAACCAGACGTAAAACAGGAAATATGTCTTGAATAAATCAGAATGTCGTTACATATGGCTTTACACGTAGGTAAATATCTACATAGTCATAAAAAAAACATAAAAGTATTGTTCTAAGAGGTTAACTCCGTCTCTATTTTCTACCTGCTTAAATGTAATCCAACAATGCACCCGCCAAAAGAGTCGGGAGAGGGATGTCTCAACAATAGAGAAGGGATTCTCAATCTTCGAATCCCTCAAATCCTATGGTACTACACTAATGTGTATGTAGTTCTATTTTATATCTTGCATCCAGGCTATACATCTTAATCGCACACTAATCGGGATAGTAGAGTGGAAATCAGAGGAAATGTATCCGCATTCAGATGGAGAGCCGTAGGGCGATTGGCAAAATCTCACAGATAGGCAACCCGTTTGGATCAAGGACGTTTTAATTAGCTTTATTAAGTAAATGGGAGGGATTGAAGTGCAAAAGAGACAATTTAAATTTTTTATATTTTTATCTGATTGGGTCATGTGCACTATTTTCCGCAATTAAGTCCAAGGCCTTCCTTTTTATCTGGGAGATTTTTTCTTCAAATAATATATATTTTAAGAGTTATTATGATTATTTGTTTTCTAATGAACCTCTACATCAACTCTTAGTATAACTCAGATTTAACAAATATTCATAAACTTTTATTGTCAAACAATATATTTATAGCACTTCTATCAAACAGTATTGCCAGAGATGCCTGAAATTAAAATATATTCTTCGCTCAGGTTTTATAGTATACATATAAATATTATTTTTATATTCATAAATATATATATTCTATATGTTAACCATAGAATAGCAAAGACAGCTATATTTTTTTATCCGATCGTGTCATATGAACATTTATTTATGAAGGTATTTCCGAGCTCAACCTTTACCTTGGGGAGTTTTATATGAAAAATTGACATTTTTAAGAGTTAATTTGATTGTTTGTGAGGTGTTGAAGTAAGAGATGCTATTTCAAGTTTCTATTTTTAATTTGATCGGATCATGTGAATTTTTTATGTAAGTAAGTGCGACCCCTTCCTTTTATCGTATATGTCGACTATAGAAGAGCAAGGGAATGCTAAATTTTTTATTCGATCGTTTCATGTGAACTCTTTTTAAGTTGATAATTCTAAGCCCTTTCTTTTAAATAGAAGTGTTTTATATGAAACATATATATTTTTTTTATAGTTATACAGTATATTTTGTGTGGTGTGTCTTGCAATTTCGTGGTATATAAGTGCAAGAGACATAATTTAAATTTTGTATTTTTCATCTGATTGGTTCATGTGAACGCTTTTATGTAAGTCCAAGCCCTTCCTTCTACCATTTATGTTGGCTATAGAAGATCCAGGCACAGCTATATTTTTATATCCAATCTTGTGATGTAAAATCTCATTTAGTAGATAATTCCGAGCCCTTCCTTTTACCAAAGCGTGTTTTGCATGAAAAATAAATATTTTTAAAGATATTTTGATTCTCTCATAGGTGTGTCTAGCAATTCTGTAGTAATGAAGTGCTAGACACACCTTTTACATTTCCTATTTATATTCTGATCAGGGCAGGTCATGTGAACTATTTTTACGTAAGTTAAGTCTGAGCCCTTTCTTTTACCTGTTGAATGGGGGTGGTTTCTTCAAAAAATAAATATTCTTAGGGTTATTTTGATTATCTTTTTCAATGAACCTTCATTCTGACACTTGGTAGCACATACATTTAACATAATTTTCATAAACTTGTATTGCCGAACAAAATATTTATAGCCATATATAGGTGTATCTGGCTCTTATACCTTATACAATTTTCGGACTTATATTCTCCAATCAGGTTTTAGAATATACATTAAAATGTTATGTTTATTTTCATTACATACTTATATATATATAAATACATATTTAATGTATTCACTATAGCAGAGTAAAGGACTCCTATACTTTTTATTCGATCCTGTTATGTAAAATCTCTTTAATTAGGTTTAAGTAGTTTATAAACACCAATTTAGGACATTTGGACCAAGGATTAACTACATTTACAAATCCTAGCTTAACCTGCCTAATCTCACCTAATTTATCCATTGATGTTTTTTTTATTTTAATATTGAGGATTCACAATCTCGAGTATACAAAACATATATAGCCGATGAATCAAAATAAACATTTCACCGGCTATAAGGACGTTAACCATATGAAAACAAACTCGCACGGTAGAACTAACAATTATTTCCTCAACCGCGCCAAGGTGTCCTATGACTGAAATGGTCCAATCGACCCTTGTCTAGCCCCTGATTGCGCCAAATTCTCTGCGCTCTACTGGGGGGAGAGTGGATAACCATTTAGGAAATATAACCTTCATAAAACCTTAACACCAGTCTCCCCGTCAACGGAAAACCAGACTAGATGAGCCCGACATTTAGACGGCATACCCAATAATGAAGGTTTTCCTCGAGGCTCATCTATAAATTACTAATTCTTGAACAAAGTCATATTACAAATAAAAGTTATATCACAATGAAAAATGCAGTTGTGCTGTTTTGTTTCAGAGTGGGAAAAATTTATTTGATATAATAACTATGTTTAATTATCTAATAATTTCTTACTGCTAAGCATAAAAACACCATAAGACACGAAATAACTCCCATTGTGGATCATTTAAGATTGTCGAATTTGACCGATTCCATGAAACGATTTTATGGACACAAATGCTGTGATTTAAAAATTTCAGCTCCTACTTTTAACTAGGATACTAAAACGAAAATACAGACATATTTTTGCTATTAAAATATACAATAATAAAAGATTAAAATCAAATCAATTACTTTCATTAATGTTTGGTCCGAAATACCAACAGAAGAAATTATATTTTTTTAATAAATTATTTTATGATAAACTATAATAATAATAATAATAATAATATTAAATGAAGCTCGACTCAGTAGCTTCATTGGAGCATTGATATTAAATATCATTAGCTAGTATTATTATTTTCAACAATCGTAATTAGTATAACCTATGTCTTACTACCCGTTCAGGATATACGCTTGTGTACTAATAACGATATTGGTGTTAGGGATTAGGAAGGTTATACATAGATAAAGTGTACCCACATTTTCGTGTAGGCAAAGTGGAAACCCATTTTGATAAAACCACCCTCAGTACACCCGACACAGATTCGAACCTCGATCTCCCCGTCATCGTCAGTCTTGTCTACTGCGAGGGTAATGAGTTATACAATGCGGCGATCGAAGCGGGTGATAGCTATTTAAAACACAATATTCAATTTATCTATATCTAACAAAGAGAAGAAAGGCAATTAGTTTTATCTGACATCTTAACTAGATTATATATGATATGTCTTAAAACTATTTTGAATACCTATTAAAATCGCGTGATGCGTAGAGATAACTATTTGGTTTTACCTACCTTCCCGGTTATTTCCGCCATGATTGATGTCATGGCGTCCGGACATTATTTTCTCATGGGTCGACTTCAGTCTACACGATGTTTAATGTTACGACACTTTTGACCTTGTTATTTTGGACGTACATTTGGAATAAGGATTTGATTCAAATACTGGTAATCCCAGAGCTTAAAACCATTATTTGTTGTTTATTAGAATACCATTTCATAAACAACTAAATTCAGCTAGATATGATGTGTATACATATTTGAAGAAAGGATTTGAGTTATTTTAAATAAACATTCGTGGAGATTTTTACAATAAATAATTATATAACTGTCATAATAATGGGAAATCAGCATGAGAGTCCGTAGAGTTTCTCACTTAGTCCAATATTAGTATAAAGTGCTTTTTAGAAAATCCAAACAATTTTTTGTAAACAAATTGATAATGACTAACTATTGTATCAATTTTATTAAAATACCACACAGGAGACCAATAAAAATATGAGTGGCAGATAACAGAATTGGTAAAAGTGAGAGAAGAAGAATGGAAGCAATTAATGGTGGAAGGATAGAGGGAGATGGAGTCATTTTACTAAACTGACCCGGACTGGAAACTGTTGTTGATGATGATTAGTGTAATTATACAGGTTTTGATAATATCTATCTAAAGGGACAGCTGAAGATTACATGACTTGGCGTATGAATGCGTAAAGGTTGATCCAGATACTTTCAAAATCTTAGATAAAGTTCTTTATATGAATTTTGGACTATAACTTCATCAATATGTAACTTGAAGTTAGTAGAGCTTTATAATAAATATTCTTAAATAATATATTATTCTAACTTGTTTTGTCGTATGATTATCAATTTTTAGTAATAGTGTTTGTCTTTATCTTACACTAATTAATGAAATAACTTTATCTTATACCTCTTCCAAAGCCTTAAAGTACATTTTAGCGAGAAAAGTCAAGGTCTCAATCACACACACACACACACAAAAATATCAAAGAAAATGAATTCTACAAAACTTTACTTTAAAATATTAAATTTTAAACTAATGTATTATTTTTAAAATCTGATTCTGAATGACAGGTTTAAAAAATATATTTAAATTTATTTTTGAAAGGAGATGGAAAGTCTACGTGGCGTGTTGGTAGAGTCAAATGAAAATGACACGTTTCATCCTGTGTTATTTCCCCTGTGATTGATCTATATATTTATCACAGACTGGAGGCAAATAGCTACGTATTTAATCAATAGCTTGAGAACCAATTTTCATTCTTCCAACGAGAGAGGTCAAGGAGGAATATACCTCAATAGTCCAAAAAATCAATAGCATTTCCTTCTGCTTCCCCTAGAGAATTTGAAAGAAAGCGTTAGCTCAAGTGAAGATAAATATTAATGGGCTAGAGTTGAATTCCACTAGAGATGTTTGTACTAAAGTAAGAGAATTGGTTTGATAATATTAGTATTATTAAGTAGTATATTGATATTTTCATGATATTATAATAGCTATTTGTTGAAGGTGTAAATTTGTTTATTGTTCCGAATTAATAAAAATTAATGTACTTTTTCTATAATCAAAATAAAGGTTATTTATTGAAAAGCATTCGTCATACACGCACATGGTTATAAAAAGTTATTTACTATGGTCAACAAGAACACTACCATATAAATACACACATGCCTTACTAATATGAACATATAATAATGTAGAGCTGAAATCTTATCAGGAAATTTTAAATCTTTAAACTAGCAATTAAATAGTTGTCTATAAATTCTTAAGTCAAAACTAAATTTATTCTTTAAAATATAATGATTATAAAATTCTGAACAACATAGAAAAAGATAGTTAGTAACATTTTAAGAGGAATTTAAGTTGTATGTGTCGCTTAATTGTGAAATTCTCCACTATTTAAACCATTTAATTTTATTTATTAATTAAATGAACCTTTAATTATTTACAGAAAAACTGAAGCTTCTTCACCCAGTTAAATAAACACTAATCGTTTATTAGTAATAAAATAGCTTTATATATTTTTACGATTTTCCTTAATTTATATGCTTTCTCCGGGGCTTCCACAGATTTCTAGATCACAAATAAACTGGATTTCAGGGGACATCAAGTCTCAAGTATCGTCCAACCGTACTGAGAGTTGTTTCCCATTTATAATTGTGGTTTTCTTTTCATCTCTCGCCACAAATGTTGGTGAATTTACTCTAAACAATATTACTCGTCCCTATCCCTTGGGTTAAGCCGTTAGTGTCATATGTACTATTAAAACAATATTTAATCAACGGAATATTGTGACAAAAAATAATTCTACACACGTAAAATGCCGCTGAAAATAATCTAAATCCTTTAGAATAAGGTTTATTCTAAAATCACGCTATAATATGGTGCTGAAATTGTACTGACAGTTTTACACACATTTGTACTCTAAATATCAACGTATTTAGATAGATGGGAATGATTATTTTTTAAGGCAAAAAATTTATTAAAAAAATTTTCAGTGATTGTTTTTGACTGTCAAAAATGCATTTGATCCATTTGTGGAAAATATATTATTAAAGAAGCATTATATACAAATTCATAAAAAACATAATTATAATTTAAAAAAAAATCAATGTCTGAATTTGCAAGTTTATAAATAAAAAATATTTAGTTTTTTTTATTTAAAATCTAAAATTATATTTAACATCATTCAGAAGAAGTCGTATTCGAGATATTTAGGTATTTCAAAAAATTGGAGTGTAAGAAAACCTAGATAACCTTGGACTATTATTTGGGAAATGTAATGTAGAATGAATGCTTTGCTTTTAAAAGAACATTTCAATCATTCTAAATAAGAAAATATGAAATTTGTTCTTATTGATCAGCCTATGTTTTACGTTGATAATCTGCCTAGTCTTTATATGAATTGCTTTAGCTATTTTTAACCAGATTATTCGTGGGAGAATCATTTTATTTTTACAAGTCTGACAGAAGGAACGAGCTATGTGGCGTGACAAAAGATGCATAGTTGGGGGGGCAAAACGAAGGCAAGTGGAGATAAGAAAGTCGACAGAGTTCCCCCATTTTAAGACTTCACCCTTACCTCCCTTACCCGCCATTTCCTTTCATTGCTTCAGTTAAGACGTCGATATCTGAAAAGACCTAGACTTTTCATTGGAAGCCTTTAGATGGAACCATAACTGATGTCTCCCTAAAATGTATTGGCCACATTGATAAAATGTTGAGCTTAGAAAGGTTTTGTATGAGCAGTTTCTTAAAACGTTGTTAAATTCGATATGCATTAGATAAACATACTCTATTTGTTATATTTTTGGTCTTTTTTTAAGGTTCTTACTAAAATGTGTGCGGGAAATTGAGAATAGATTGCCACCTACTTTGTTAGGATGATAAATATAACTGGGAAAATTTCACAGAAGGAATACAAACTAAGAGCTAAGTTCGAATAAAAGATTTGAATGAAAAATTTTCAAATTTTTGCATATTTTTACGTATTTAAATTTATAAATAATATTACAATTTAGACTTTGACTTAGACTAGTTTTGTATTTTTTAAAAATTTATTGTTTAATAGGTTCTAGTGACCTGCGTTGAGTGGATAAAGTTATCTGTATTTTTAAATCTCTTTGGATTCAAGGTTAAAATTCATGCAGGATATTGAATGTAAAAATAAACGTCTGAGATGCATATCCACTAGTTTCCCTAAAGGATTATAATAATTTAAGTATTTGCCTTTGATTTCAAGATAACCGCAACTTTGATAACGTGGTGTATGAAACACACAACCTGTGTGGAAGAAAAATATAACGTTCATGTTATTGTATTGTATATATTCTAGTAGTTCGTAAAAAAAATCTACCATTTAGATAGATAGCTTATTTGGTGAGAGAAATGTGTACTACTACTAAAATGTTTACAAAATATATTTTAATTCTAGGAAAATAAAATGATGTTAATATTATAGCTTTGTTAAAATAAAATTTGTATTATTATCTAAATATAATAATTATAATTATTGGGATAGTCTCTCTATTATTATTACTAATTTTTCTTGTTTTTAAACGTTTCTTTATTTATGAACTTAAGTTTTCTGCTTTCTACTAACATTCTCAGATAATTTATATATTGTGGAACCCGTTGAAATAGTAATAATATCCTCATTTTGTAACAGTTACGTAATCTGTTCTTTCTGAGAAGAGGGAAGCGGGTAGGAGCATTCCTCTTCGTAGTTGGCTCCCACCCAACCCTGTCCGAGGTCGAGATCCAATAGCAGTCCCAGTGGCTTCCGGCGTCTGTCCACAGGAAACCTTGTGGGGGTAGCGTCAACAGTACCAGAAATCTTAACTTCTGACAGAACAGGAAATTCGGTCTAAAGTGACATTGCAGCAGCCAACGCCCCAATGAAATTATATTTGTGGTCTTTGTTTGGAATGGACTAAAGAGGAGATGACCTTCTTCGGGACTAGCAAACATATCGTAAAAAACAATGTTTCATATAAGTTAACATTAAAACAAAGTACACCAAATATGTGTTCACTTCTTTTTTTTCAGCGCCGCGTTTTAATAACCACTCAGGCTATAAACACATGTACAAATTAAGATAATGTTTTAGGGATGGGTAGGTTGAATTTAGAGGAAGTATATCTTCATTTTCGTGGAGGGAGAGTAGGAAACCATTTAATAAAAACCCACCATAAGTGCACCATGCTGGGATCTAACTCTGATCTTCCTGTCATCGACAGTCTGAACTATTGGGAAAGTGATGCCTAACACCATGTGGTCACTGAAGAAGACTACATATTATTACTTCCATGCTGGCGGCCGGGGTTCAATCCTCGGTACCGGCAAAGATTTATCTGATTACCAAACCCTTCCTTCATCTCTGACAAGACATCTTGTGAATGTGAGGAATGCCAGGCCTCCACCGTGGTTCGGATTCCACGTTAAACTTTAGGTCCTCCATTTCATCTCACAATCATCCTACCATTACACATTAGCGTAAGTGCGTATAAACCGAACGGGTAGTAAGACGCGGTGCTAATAATAATAATACATATTATGTTAGCTGTAGGTTCGAGAAATGTAATCATATCAATTTATTTAGATTCCATATAATCCCTTTGATAACACCTAGCTTAGGTAGGCAATATAGCTCGAATCAGGCTTTACTTTGTGATGTTTTTTTTCTATATTCTACTAAATAAAACTATTTGTTTGAAACCAGTGAAACAGGTTTACCACATTTTCGACAATACAATCAAATTTAATAATAAGAATCTTAAACTTAAAAAAAAATTCACTGTAACCAATTTAGTCTCTATCAAGTGAAAAATGCACAGTTTAGTACTTTGCTATTATTTATTGTTTGACTGAAATCTTGCGACTAATTTCACGATAAACTGCTATCATTCAAAATTTCTGTAATTGCTTATATTATGCAAATGGTGTATAAAACATACATATTCTACCTTAAAATAATAATATTAATGTATTACAATGAATATAGGATGGACCTGGCTAGAAAAATGGTAGAGCGTTTTTTTCCTTAGTTAAAATTTCCTCTTCGATTCCTATGTACAACGTTTCTTTTTTAACCTGAATTCAAACGAATATGAAATCAAAATAATTTATATTTAGCATATCGTTTACTTTATGTTAACACATGTAAGCAATTAAAATCCAATTTGATTATTTTTTAAATAGTTGAAAATGTAACTTATTATGCCCTGATTACGTTTCGCAAGATAAACTAACTAACCATGTAAAACCAAAAGCCCAGAATAGTAATTTGATTATAATGATGTATTGCCCGGTAGAACTTACTATTTGTCAAAGTGTCACCGCCGGCCATGCGTGTTAGGACCACGTATATGTCTGTCCCCATAATGAGAATAGTTCTAGCCACCTGAGCTCAAGAACATACCCTCCAACCAGATGAATGCGGCAGCGTTGATTATTCTCTACAACGCATAGCTGTAATAATACTATCTGGATGTCATTAATATGTTAATATGCTCTAGAAGTTGGTATAGTAAGGTAATTTGTATTAATGAGTTAACCTCCTACTATCCGCTGCACTCTTGTTCCTCCGTTTTAGTTCAGGGATGAGGAACCTGCGGCCACTTTTTTTTATTTATTGCGTATTTGGTCAATTATATATCTTCCTCGTTTATAAACTCAAAATATGTTTATTTTGGATTAATTCAAATAAAAATAGCCTGTTATTTACAACCTAATGTTAAAAAATCAACCTAGTTTTTTTTAAATTAGGTACCTCAATATAATTGTGGCAAAATTTACTATACATGAAATGTGTAGCTTACTGAGGAATCTATGAAGTGACATGTGCCCTTTTAGAACAAAAAAATTCCTCTTCCCTGACCTAGATACCTTACAACACAAAATCAAAAATGTAACTTTGCAAAAATAGTTAAAATCACCATGTTCAATACAAAAGTTACTAAAGTGTTTTTCCTATTACGTCTTACTACCTGTTCGGATTATACATATATGTAATAATTACGCTAGCATGTTAAAAATGAGTTTAGGTTATATTAAGAGGAAATGTACCAACATTTACGTGGCTACGGTGAGATTAGGAAAAATCATCCTCATTACACGCAAACTAGATTTGAATCCCGATCTTTCCGTCATAGGCAGTCTAGTCTATTGCGAGAGTTACGCCTTTGGCCGATTCTACACTAGTGATTAAAACGCGGCGGTTTTGCCTCTAGTTTACGCCCCCAAAATCTTGAATCTACACCCGACTGTCAAAAAGCGATTGTTAAACATCTTTAAAAATGATACCGATTCTACACTAGTGGTTTAAATGCTGCGGTTGTTTCTTCCACATTTGTAGAATGGTTTAAAAATTGAAATTATACAACTGTACTTTACAGCTGTTTTGCGGAACTTAATTTGTTGGAGGGAATTCTCACAAAAATAAAAAATCTCGTCAAAAGAGACGTTAATGTACTCAACCCACAACAGGAGAGTTTCATATTATGTTTATGAATCACATAATCTACCCAGAGAGGTTATTTTTGTTCTATAGAATTTATGTGGTTTCATTTGATGAAATACTGGGTTTAATGAATGAAAATATTGCAAAGTGCGATACAATCTTGAGGAAAAGTATTTACTATTCCTGCTGAAGGACTTGTTGGTTGTGACATTCAGGCATAACTGCATGTTAAAGTCTGGTGTAGTTTGATTCGCGTTTGTACCGCTAGGCGGTTTTAACGCCTCCAGAGCTGGCGGTCAAAACGCTTATTTTCTAACTTGATAACAAGGGTTTCATTCAGAGGCGCGGTTTCTAGCGTTTTAACCTCTAGCGTAGAATAGACTTTAAATCATTTAAATACTGAAGCAGGTAACGGCTTATTCTAAGTCTTGCAGTTAAGGAAGATAATTTAAAAGAAGTGCACCCGCAAAAGTGCATAGGGTTGATTGGAGAACCCTAGTGACAAATATCACGTGGAAAAAACCGCCTAGTTTCCTTGACCAGTATCGATAAACATATTTTTACTATTATTTAAGTCTACCGAATAATACTAGCCACGTGTTCAAGGGTGGCAAGATTTAGTCTATACCTTTGAAAGACCTATATTATGTGGTTAAAAGAAAATGTAATCATCAAGTAGTGTAATACAGTAAAAAACTTTTAATATTATTATTATTTAATCAAATTTATGATTTGTCGCGAGGTTTAAATAGATGGTATGATATAAAAGTTTAATATTTCCTTAAGAATATTAATCCTACTCTAGTGGGAATGGAGATAACATTATTTTACTGTTAACAAAAACACCTATATGTCCTTGATACAACCAATTAATCTAGATACGAATCGATTCCAATATATTTTTTTGAATTTGAAACTCTCTAGTTGACTTGGTTATTTTTGTTTGAATAAATTTGTTTTGACTATTTAACGTAAGCTTCATAGACTACTAACTGATCATAATATCAACTCACAACTTAGAAACTATTTAGCGTAATTTTAAAATAATGGCAACATAATTATTATTATTATTAGCACCGCGTCTTACTACCCGTTCGGGCTATACGCAATTATGCTAATGTGAAATGGTAGGGTGATTGTGAGATGAAATGGAGGACACAGTTTAACATGGAATCCGAACCACGGTGGAGACCTGGCATTACTCACATTCACAAGATATCTTGTCAGAGTTGAAAGAAGGGTTTGGTAATCAGATAAATCTGTGCCGGGACCGAGGATTGAACCCCGGCCACCAGCAGATCAGTCCGACACCTTACCCCTAGACCACCAGGTCACCAATGGCAACATAAAATCTACTAATCGTAGATTCATCCATGTGAGAGGAAATTCTTATTTAACTAATTTATATTTTTGGTCGTATCAAAAATCGAACCTACGACCAGTCGAACATTATAAAAATGTGCCAGTGACTGATGTCTGATGAATTCTTAAGTGCTTTAAAAATATACTTTGCGAAAAGTTTTTATGCAGAAATATTTATATTTTAATTCCTTTATTAGCTGTTTTGTGAGTTGTACTGTTCTTCAATAGAAGTTATTACCTGGAATATTTTTACTATTTTTCTTTAGTAAACTGTACATTAATAAAAGGAAGTTGTCGATTTGGGGAAAAGATTATACCGTGACCTATGCCAAAGCCCTCCCATATAACTGCTTGTAAAGGTATTCGTGATGCCCTACTTAAAAAGAGCTAAATCTGGCGACTGATCAATAATAACGTAGAAAAAAACCACAAAAAAACAAGCCGATTGTCGTTAAAGAGCGATTGAGGTCTAGCGAATAAAGGCGCATATTATTAGCGGCCGATGAATAACAGTGGAGAAAAATAACTGTACCTTTTATAAGTACTGTTAAAATAAAATGTTAACTAGCAATACTGATATTAGATTGGAAATTAGGAAAATAATATAGTCCAGAAATGCACGCTATTAATCGGTCAGTAAGATGTCATCTCGCCTGCTTTCAAGGAATGTAAAACACTGAATATACAAAGCCATAACATTAACGTGTGTTCTATTTGTGTGTGAAACATGATTTCGTACCTAAAATGATGAAAATATATTTAGGATGTTCGAAAACCAGATGCTTGGTAAAATATTTGGTCCAGACAAAGATTAGGCTACTGAGAAAGGGGGAGACTACATAATGATGGGTTACATAAAACATAGACACAGATGGGAGTATAAAACTAGAATGGACCTGACAGACAGAGGGTGTAATGAGGTGGACTGGATAGAACTAGATCAATATAGGGGTATTTTACGTACTTTTGTAAGTGTGGCAATTACCCTTTTGTGTTTCTAATGCCATAGAGTAAGTTAAACTAAATTGATCGTAGGAAAAGGCTACCTTAATCAAGGGTGTTAAGGTTTAGATTATTATATTTTACATACATTTGATAAAAACTAAGGCCCCTTTATGTATATAATTTTTTTTATTTGTCTTCATATAGTTCTCTATTATATAGCTAAAGTGCACAGACTTTTTGATTTGACTGTTTACATTATTTGTTGTTGGAAAATTGTACTTAATGAGATATCATGTTTAATGTTAAGGCATCTATTATAGGGTATATACAGCATACAAATATAATAAATAATTTTAATATTGTATTATTTAACGAATGGTGTCCCAAGTTTTAAAGTTTCTATGGTGGTCGATGCAACCAAAAATGTGTTGCCAACATTATACTTACTTTAAATATCGCTGGCTTAGATATATATTTCTTCTTAGGGTCATACATTTGGGGTCAATATGCCAAAATTATTAAAATATAATTTGATGTTGACTTCTCAAAGCGTTACATTAATATTTAAGTTATACTTTTTAATGATCGGTAGGTTTTGTTTTGTTGGGATTTAATGTGACGTGAAAATTAAGATTTGAATCCCTGCCTGTTCTACTAGATTGTTTTATCTGAAGGTTTTCCCTCTCATTCTCCATATATTATTATTATTATTATTATTAGCACTGCGTCTTAATACCCGTTCGGGCTATACGCACTTATGCTAATGTGTAATGGTAGGCTGATTGTGAGATGAAATGGAGGACCTACAGTTTAACGTGGAATCCGAACCACGGTGGAGGCCTGGCATTCCTCACATTCACAAGATGTCTTGTCAGAGGTGAAGGAAGGGTTTGGTAATCAGATACATCTTTGCCGGGACTGAGGATTGAACCCCGGCCGCCAGCATACAAGTCTGACACCTTACCCCTAGACCGCCAGGTCACCTTTCTCCATATAGATGCGGGAAATGTTACTATAAATTATGGCTTTATTCCCCTATACCTCTTTACTATAAATACACAAATATCCAGGAAGGATGTTAAGTTCTGTGGAGCATTGTTAAAAAAAACTTATCACTGGCAGGAAGCCAATACGCTCTCTATGATAAATATATATATTTATTTAATAGAGTATAAAATTTAACCTAATCCAAATTAACCTATACATTTTAACCATTCTACATGAAGTAATATTTATATTTATTATTGATGAGATAATGGTTAGAATAATAGTAGTGCTTAAATTAATGTGCATTCCTAAAAGATTCGGATTAAACAATTTACTAAGATCGAGGAAAATCAATGAGCATGCTAAACATAGAAAATGGTAATACTTAATATAACTATTTGTCCTCACTAAAATTCACATTTAAAATAAGTTTCCTGTCAAATTTTCCAATATCGTTGAGTTAAAAATACATTTTTATAAAAGGTAGAACAAATGGGAGGTCATAAATCATCAAAAAAAAGGAAAGAAATAATAAATTTACTTCTAAAATTAAGAAAGATGTTTAATAAAGATTTTGACGAAAATAAGAGAACGCTGAAAAATCAATTTTAATTCTATTAAACGCGTCACTCCACCTTTTCTAGTAAGTGTAACGCCCTTATATTTACTTGTCACTGATCGAGTATTGAACTCTATGGTGACGCAATCGGCGACTGCACAAAGGCAACAACAAATATTTATTTAGCACCGCGTCTTACTACCCGTTCGGGTTATACGCTTTAAGTACTAATTACGCTAATGGATTGGGAATTGGGAAGTTGGATTGGGAATTGGGAAGGTTGAATTAGAGGAAGTGAACCCGAATTTGCGTGGAGGGAGAGTGGAAAACCATTTAGGAAAACCCCCCCCCCAGTTCACCCGACCAAGATTCGAACCTCGATCTCCCCGTCCTCGGTGGTCGAGCTCAACACGACTCGCGCAACAACAAATAAAACCAACCGAATTTTTACTTTGCACAGCACCTTATTATCTATCCAAGTCATTCAACATTTAATTATACTAATGAATTAAGGATGATAAATATAATGGCATAAGACGCGTTTCGTAGACCATAAGGTCAAAGGCAGACATGTCATTAATTTACTTGAGATGATTAACGTTCATTTTATAAAACCGACTGATTATATTAACATACGAAAATTTCTATGGGCGCGATTTAAAGCCCCTACCAATTTTTCTGGGAAAGGTATATTCACATTATCTTCAAGGGTTCTTTTACATGCCACAATCAACTTGGGACAGACGGCTTTATTTCCCCTCCGAATTAGGTTGTGCTGTGGATTTTAATTGCTCAAGACAAATCTTTCAGCCCAAGTTGGGTTCAAACCCACGATCGTCGGATCGTGAGGTGAGCAAAGTGCTCCCATTGATATGGGTGGTGTTGGGGTAGTGTCAAACTTACGTTCCGTTCCATGATTATGTAAGATCCGCGGACCTTTTGATCCAACACACATTGTGGCCCAATTCATCTTTTTTTATATATATAATTGCTTCTTAAAACCCGTTTGGGCTACACGCCCATGTAATAACTACGCGAATGTGTTAGGGATGAGGAAGGATTCAATTAAAGGAAGTGTACCCGCATTTTCGTAAAGGAAGAATGGAAAAATAATGAGAAAATGCCCTCAGTAACCCAACCGGGATCCAAACAATTACATCCCGGTCATTGTCAGTCTAGTATAATGTGAGAGTGGTGCCTTGGAATATGCTGCCACTGTAATGGGTGATTTTACAATTAAGGGTTTTTGACTTAAAATAACAATACTGTTGAATTTTATGAAATATCAACTCTTTAAGTATTATCCATTTTCTTTATGTCCCTTATGATCAAACAAATTTGACACATTTAGTCTAAGGCGTCACACTCGCAATAAACTAAACTGTCGACGACTTGGAATTAGAGACTTGAATTCTTGTCAGTTTTTTTTTGTCTAAATCGTTTTTTTATTCTCCCTCTACCCAAACTCGGGCGCATTTAATATAACTTATTCTACTTCATAAATACCCCATTAGTATGGATATGCAAATAATCCAGAAGACTTGCGAAATGTTTTACAAAAACATTTAATTTAAAAATTAGCAAAATGCTCTACTCTTTATTTTATTTATTGTTTGGACTTTTGTTGAAGATAATTTAACATCTTTCTATAGTGAAAATAATGGTATAATTTAAAATAGTTTTAGTTTGATTGAATTACCTTTTTTGTTCCTTATTATTTTTAGAGTAAATTTGATTTGCAGTCTTCTTTCTTAATAGTGAATATATTTTTAAAATTATCAAATGGCTAAATTAATACATCTCTAGTGGGTATTTCAAACTATACATTTATTTACATTTTTATGTACTTTTCAATCTTATTTTCTTATTTTATTTTTTATTTATGAATGGAAAAATAACATATTTTTCCTGAAAATAATTTGTGGGTGTGCCACACGAAAGTATTATGCATTATATATTTTTATTTTATATTTGAAATACTAAGATTTCAGTAGAAGCTTTCACAATATTTCATCGTTAATGTAAAACACACATTCAACATTCATAATAGAACAGAACAAGCGATTTGGAACTTCCTTTTGTATTCGTTTTTATTTTATTTCTCATAGCTTCCGAACTGGGATCTCTAATGAGCGTGCCCCTTATATGTATAACTTGTATACAATATATTTTTAGTATTTCTTTTTATCTTACACTTTTTATTGTCAGTATGAATATCAATTTTTCTCATAGCTTTCTAACCTTTCTTGTTTAAAATTATTTACATCAAAATTAAAATTTAAGCCTATAATCTATTACTTGAAAATATTTTAATAAATAAATAATTATTGGATTAAAGACAAGAATAAAATGGATATAATTTTGCCTAGCTGTTCTTTATTATTCAACTTTCCACATACATACATACTTAAACATGACTATAAGAAATATATATATATATATTTTGTCATTTATATAAATATATTAAATTGATACATTTAATTTGGAAAAAATATATTTTAGTAAATATTACTTTATTTTTCATATATATATATATATATATACATAAATATAAGTATATATATACACTTAAACGTAAGTATATAAAGATTCCATCACATAATAAGAGTTGGTTAATGTTTGTTGTTACAATAAATATCACTTAAATCAGACTGTTTCGTTATTTTATACCACCCAAAATCCATACACTACACTACAATATAACTAAACTTAGTTCAGTATAGTCCTCGCATATCACCACAAAACTCCACTACCACTACACTAGCTTTCAAACAATATTCAGATCTGTTCTTGTATATAACCCTAAAATTTCAATATCACTAACACTCAAACAACACTCAGACTGGTTCTTACATACCACCCTAAAACTCCACTCCATTATCACTAAACTAACACTCGGCTACAAACACCCAACCTTGTTCTTTCATACCACCCTAAAACTCCATTCTACTATCACTACACTATCATTCAAATAAAACTTAGTATAGTTCTTGCATACTACCCACAAATTCTACTATTACTACACTAGGACTAAAACAAAACTAAGTATAGCTATTTCATACTACCCTCACATTCTACTATCTATACACTAGGACTTAAGCAAAACTCAGTATAGCTATTGCTTACTACCTTCAAATTCTACTACCACTACACTAGAACTCAAACAAAACTCAGTATAGCTATTGCATGCTACCTTCAAATTCTACTATCACTAAACTAGCACTAAAACAAAACTCAGTGTAGCTATTGCATACTACCCTCAAATTCTACTATCACTACACTAGCACTAAAACAAAACTCGGTTTATTACTTGAATACCATCCTCAATCCTCGAATGTTTTTTCCCCCGAAAGAGATCGTGTAATAGTAGAATCTTTATAAATCAGTTTGAAACTACGCCAAGGAAGCCCACAGGAGTGCAACAAAACCTTCCTTGCATGCGCGAATGTACATATTTAGGTTCGTAGTAAGTTCAAGTTTCATCTCCCGTGAACATAGATGTCTGCCACAGATAAACCTTCTTCCAACTAACTACTGCTTGTTGCCTTCCCGGCAAAACCACAAGACATAAAGTTTCCGTGGGTTTTCAGAGTGAACAATTTAGAGCTTTGAGAATATGAAACGGAACATTCCAAGAGCTTAGCAAGGAGCAGAAATCGTGCTCCCATCACACGACGTTGGGTGAGATCTTCCCTACAACACACAGATCGTCAGACGCGTTTTACCGGAGTTGAATAAGGTTTTATTATGTAACTTATAAAAATAAACCAGTGGTGTAACCCTTAAATTTCTCTTGCATTTCGTTGAAGGTGAAAGAGGAAGGCATAGATTTTGTCAACGTTTCAAGTGATATATTTTTTTCATACGATGTCAATTCTGTATTACATATTGAACAAAATATTAATATACTAAACAAAATTAGCTGAGTTCTATAGGAACTTAAATAATTTTACAACTCAACAAAATATGTATTCAATAAGTTGAACATGGTGAAAATAAAGACTTCGGGGAGCATTGTTGTGTTCAGAAATCAATACATAAACCATTATTTATAGCTTGCAACAAATTTCGAGTCATGTTTTGATATTATGGGCCAGTTTCATAGTCAAATTTAGTACGCCTCAAGTACGGCGCTACACTAAGTACATGACGACACCTACCTCAATTCGAATGGAATGGGCCGTTCTCGCATAGGAAACTGGCCCATTCCATTCTTGTTTAGGTAGGTCTCGTCATGAACTTAGTGTAGCGCCGCACTTGAGGCGTACTAAATTTGACTATGAAACTGGCCCTTTGTCTTATTTATTCGATAAGAAACAACAAACACGTCAATGTTTCCACAGGGAGAAAATGCTTTTACAAACACTGTGATGCCGTTTTTTTGTAAGCTATTACTCGTCTCGGTGGCTTAGTCAGCTAACATACTAGTCGTGTTGAGCTAGACTGCCTAGGACGGGGAGATCGAGGTTTGAATCTTGGTCGGGTGAACTGGCAGCGCTTTTTCCTAAATGGTTTTCCATTCTCCCTCCACACAAATATTTTGGTTCACTTTCTATAAATTCAACCTTCCTAATTCCTAAAATCACAAGCGCAATTAGTACTTAAGCATATAACCATTAGAACCATTAGTAATACGTGGTGCTAAATAAATAGAAGCTATCCCATATGTCGGTTAGTTTGGCGTTCTTGTTTGATGTATAGAGAGAATATTTATGGGTGAGGAATAGCGTTCAATTAAATTATTATTACTATGTTCCAAATTTAATACAAATATAAAAGTTACTAGATCTACTTTCACGCTGAGAGCTCAAGTTTTATTTAGCATCGGGTCATGCTACTATTCCGGGTTCTACACCTATGTATTAATTAATCTAATGTGTTAGGTATACGGTAGGTTGAATTTTAGAATAATTGTACCCGAATTTGCGTCGAGAAAGAATGGATAACCATTTAGAAAATACCCCTTCCTCTAAGTATTCACGACCAGAATTTGAATTCAGATCTCCCCGTCATCGTTTCTAACCTATTTAGAGAGTGACGCCTTAGACCATGTGGCAACTGAAGCGACTTTCTAAAAGTTCCTGGGTCACTTTTGAGATATATTACACATACCATAAGATATCACTAATAAAATAATAAAATATTATCGACTTTTCTTTAAAGATAGTTTTGTATTTAAAAAAAAAGGCTATTCCTATAAAAACTGGATTGTACGTTATATTATAATTTAAATTTTACATAAAAAAGCTTACTCAAATAAGTAGTTTAGATTTTTTTTAAATCCACATTTGAGCATTATAAATACCTCAACAGTATTAAAACTTAAATAGTGTCAAATAAATTAATCCTCTGACACAAAAAATAAAGGAGACCAGTTAGAACTTTAGCCGAAATAATAAAATTATATTAATTTATTTTGAATAAGTTTATTAGATCTTGAAATTTAAATTTAGTTGAGGATCGCTGGATTTCTTTAGCCTTGATTATATTGATTATCTTAAAATACTCGTCGCGTCGTCAGTCGATTATGATTCGTACCTTAGGCGATAACAAAAAACTCAATTGGGACACAAAAATAATCATCGATATTGGCTTAAATGAATTACAGTAATCATAATTATAACCCACAATTACATTTAACTGTAAATAACATCTTTTGAACAAATTAAAAGTAAAAATAAAAAAATAGTATTTCAGCTCTTAATCATTCTGTCGCTCCTTGCTAGTAAGAAATTCATTCCCGCTTCAAATTAATATCAACTCCTCATACTTGTGTCAACTTATCAAATAACAACATTGGAACAAAATGGAACAAAGTGTAACAAGATGGTGTCTGAGCGAAGACTGTGGTTTAAACAAGGCTAAGAGTAAGGAGGGGGATTGTCACCGAAAATGTATGGCGTCCGTGTCAACATATATAAAGCCAACCAGCTTTAAATGGGAAACTTTCTCAAGTATTTTGAAGAACGATGTCATAACCTTGTTAACACATAAAATAAAACAAACTAATATGTAAGAATTTTTTAAAATGGTGAATTATATCACACAGTTACCATGTCGTTTTAATTGTAAATTAACCAAAACACTGTTTTATTTAATCGCACAGTATATTTCAAGGCATGGTTTTTAAATTACTCTCCTTAATTTCCATCTTCCGAGTTAGTTTTTGAGGGTTTAATTACTCTTTTACTAGTCTTAAAAAGGGCGGATGGGAAACGAGCAAAGGGAAATTTATAGAAAACCAGGACTCGGGGGAAATTTAGATGAGAATCCTTGATCACATACAACAATAATATAATTTTTATACGTCACTTTGTGGTAGTTTTTATTTCTATATTACTCGCCTCGGTGGCGTAGTTGGCTAACGCGCTTGTCGTGTTGAGATCGACTGCTGACGACGGGGAGATCGAGGTTCGAATCTCGATCGGGTGAACTGGGGGTGGTTTTTTGTAAATGGTTTTCCACTCTCCCTACACGCAAATGAGGGTTCAACCTTTACAATTCCTAATCCTTTAGCGTAATTAGTATTATTATTATTATTAGCACCACGTCTTACTACCCGTTCGGGTTATACGCACTTACACTAATGTTTTATGGTAGGGTGATTGTGAGATGAAATGGAGGACCTACAGTTTGACGTGGAATCCGAACCACGGTGGAGGCCTGGCCTTCCCCACATTCACAAGATGCCTTGTCAGAGATTAGTACTTAAAGCGTATAACCCGAACGGGTAGTAAGACGCGGTGCTAAATATTATTATAATTTTTTCTAAATTGCATGTACCAGGTTAGAGTTTTAGACTAAACGAAGATAATAAACAATGTTTTTTTCTATTTCTTTCATTAGACTGAATAATATGAAGCGTTCAAATCCACAATAAAAGTGATCGTTAAATTATTATGAACTTAAACCTGATTTATCATCACATAAACTAAGAAATACTGAATTTTTATCAAGATTAAATCATTTAATATTACCAAAGATGTATGTGTGATTTTTTGAATCGATTTCGTTACCATCACTAGAACCTTAGTAATGGTTTTTCTATTACTTTTGAATTAATTCTACTTTTTAAATGTATTCCCCTTTATAGAATAAATACTCAGTGCTATTATCGTATAATTTCAGTCCCGTATTGGTGATGTCGTTCTTCTTTTTGTTTATTTTCTGTTTTAAATTTTCAAAATCCTGGAATAAGCTTAATTTCCAACATAACATATCTTTTTGCCTGTGAGATCTTGACATTTCTATCTTTCTATTGTTTGTTTTCTGCCAAGTACATGGATTAATAATAACTAAATATGTATATTTTTACCCTTGTAAAAAGTTTTATCTTACAAAAAACGTTATTATTTTTACTTGATGTTCTGTCTTTAATACAGGTTCATTCATTTAGTTAGTGAATTTAGACAATCAATGCCTCCTTCTTCAGCTCCCATTTAATCTTCGTAAGCATAATTTATAAATTTTATCAAAAATTCACTAACCAAATAGGATATTAGCAATTATAAATTAAATTATTTTTCGAATTAAATCTTGTGTTTTTTTTCGTGGAAGATTTATTACAGAAACATGATTCCCTTTTTAATTATATTTTATGAAGTAATAAAAAATGTAGTCGTCATTGGAATACCTACATTTTCAAAATGTTATCATGATACATAATAAATAGGCCAATATTTGTTTCCCTAATACCTCGAAAGAGGTGAAAGTGTCTCGAATGTTGAGTGGATATTTTTATTTGCAAAAAATAAAAAAAACACCATAATGAGTATCACCCTTTACACAGGCAATTTTGAAATAAATATTTAGACTGCGCAAAGTAGCACGCCACCCTGACGATAATTAGTCCTTACCACGATCGTTATGGTGACCCGCGGAAGTGTTGCGTGCTTCTAGACAGTTCTTCGTTAAAAAGGACGTACGTCCAGCTCAAGTCATGATCAAATTTATGTAGGGCTATATACTTTGGTCATAACTTTTCAGCATTATTTGTTATCAGCCGTGACCTTGTAGGCCTCTCTAAATACTAATATTATTTTAATTGATCTATTAATCCAAACAGATAGGCACGCAGATATAACAGATGTTGATACCCGCGTTGGTGGCCACATGGTCTAATGCGCTGCTATACCAGTAGAGTAGACCACTGATGACGGGGAGATCGTGATTCGAATCTTGGTCGGGTGTACTGATGAAGGTTTTTCCAAAATAAATTGTACGGAATTTCACACGAACTTTCTTGCTATTTTTTTTTATAAATGGAGATATTTACTCAAAATTCGTTAAATAATATACACTAACAAACCCAAGAACAAATTGCGTTAGACATACGTAAAACATTTTTTATCCATGGTTTTAAAATTTATAATTTTATCTTTAGAGAATTAACGTCTTCATTTGTATATTTGGACCAATACAAAATTTCTATATTGGGTCCCCGAGAGTTAACATTTCGTATTAAAATTTTTACTTCCGGTTAAAATTTTCGTCATTTTACTAGTGAATGCACATCTTATTTTCATCAGATTTCTATTAAAATTCTCTTTTATAAATTTTGGCCAATAAAATAGGTAATTATTGACTATTGAGTCTAAAATGAGAGTTATAGCCGATTTTGAGAAAATGTAATTGTTCTCTTTTCCTCCTCTAGAAAGATGCTATTAATTTTAGGGTTAGACAGACACACGAACAGACGGCATTGAAAAAAACACTTTTTAGGGTTCGGGTGTGTCATGAAACGTCGACATCTATCAACATTTCTAGCTAGGTTTTTTTGAAGGTCGTGATACTTTACATTAAAGTGATGTCAATGTTAAAAGAAATATATATTTGTGTATAGCTTGAAAATTTTTGGCTTTATACAAATATATTTAAAAAAAAGATTTTTATTATAAATAGGGTTGGATATCCAAATCCAAAAATTCCTCGGTTAAACCTATGAAAACCCTACATACCAATAATTTTAGTTATATTCATTTTAATTGTAGTAAGGATAGATATGGAACTTATAATTTGCACTGTGTTAACATCGGGAATAACATCTTAATCCCAATATAAAGATCTGATGATGGCGTAATCGCTGAAACATGTCGTCACCTAGCCAAGAGTAGCAACATATTTTATTAGGAGAGGAATCAAACCATAGAGAAAAGGAACGTTACTTTGATTCAAACTTTTCAAAATAACAAAAAAAAATCATATTTGGTTACACTTCTTTAATAACAATTAATAACTTATATGTATTTATATTAAATCATAACTGATTAAACATAATCTGGACGACACATCTGTTACTTAGTGTAAATCTCCAATTAATCTTGACTCAATAGTTAACACAAGAAAATTTGAAACCATTTGACTCGAACAACAAGTTTTTAACATTAATCCTTACACTTATTTATTAATTTTGTTAAATTATGTTGATTGCTATGTCTCATCTTCTTTTTAATATGTTTCATGTTTAATTTATACTGTTATTTTTTTTACATGGGTAAGTTTCACAAATAATAACCTAGTCAATTATTTTAACTTTCTATCAATCATATTTTTTTAACATTAGCATTACTAGCTACCCGCCTCGGTGGCGTAGTTAGTTAACGCGCTAGTCGTGTTGAGCTTAACTGATGAGGACGGAGAAATCGAGGTTCGAATCTGTCAGGTGAACTGGGTGTGGTTTTTCTTAAATGGTTTTTCACTCTACCTCCAAGCAAATGCGGGTTCACTTCCTCTAAATTAAACCTTCCCAATTCCTAATCCATTAGCGTAATTAGTACTTAAGCGTATAACCCGAACAAGTAGTAAGAGGTGGTGCTAAAAAAAAAGCATTACTAGGTAATGCTACATTAGTCCTACCCGCCCCAAATAATCCAATACATATAGACATCCTGCAATAGTATCACTAGCAAGAATATCTAGTTTACTTGAATACTACCCACTCCAAATAATGCCAATACTAATAGACATCCTCAAAAAATCTAAGATAACTAAACTTACTATGTCTAATATATGTATTTGTGCTAACCCAGAAGATACAATGTGTGAGTAAAGTCCATGACCAACCTGTTCGCACCTAATTCTAAAATGAAGAGAAGTCCTTGCAAGCTTTGAATGATGCAGCAAAAACATGTTCCAATAGAGGGATCCATAAATGGTCTGATTGGCCCGGCTGGTCTACAAATGGGCCACTCACAATCTTGAAATGCAACTAAACCGATACCCGGTGTACGGGACACGATTTAGGCTATCACTATAAATTAAATTATTATTATTAGCACCGCGTCTTACTGCCCGTTCGGGTTAAACGCACTTACGCTAATGTGTAATGGTAGGTTGATTGTGAGATGAAATGAAGGACCTACAGTTTAACGTGGAATCCGAACCACGGTGGAGGCCTGGCATTTATAAATTATAAAAATATATACAGATAGCTTTAGTACTTAGTTGTTTTAAATAATCTATTCATTGGGATCTATTGGGACCTATTCATTTATTGCGGTGTATATTTTTGTTTATAATATTAAATTGGGTCTCACACTATTGTGCTAAATAATTTATACAACCTACAAATATTCATGGGTTTGCTTTTGATGCTAAATCAATTATTCAGAGGAAAATACTTAAAAGTTAAAGCGATCAAATGTTTTTTATGACTACTCAAGTATTTCACCCCCCCCCCCCCCCCCCCCCACCCCCNTTTTTACCATCATGGCGGCTCTGTAAACATATTAAACTCTACTCGAATGAATGTTCGTTCAGTTCAGTTCATTCCTCTGCCACAGTGGTCGCGTGTGTGTGTGTATGTGTGCGAGTTGACGGTCAGTGAAGCATTCATTCAGCTTGATCTCGTTTCGTTCCTATTTGTTATACTTTAGCTGTCTCCCGGTACGACGCCTTGTCACGCTAATGCACTCTAGGAAAGGGAGACCAAAAAAAATACATGTCCTCGTTGTGGCATCAGATAAAACACAAGTGATGAGAGTGGAAAGAGGAGGGATAGAATAAAAAAATGTTTGAAACGAAAGAATACTTCCCAGATTGATGGTGAAAATCGTAACAGATTATGTTAAAATGATATATGAAATATCACATCCTCTGATGTTATCCAAGACAGGACATTCAGCTGGTAGTAATTGTTGTATTAAAGATTCATAGGCATTTCATATCTCAATATTTTCGCTTTCTCATATCAAGAGAAAGTATTGTACTCATGATTTTTTTTTAACTCAATACTATGATATATATTTACGTTTTATATGTGTCTACGAATCCTAAAAAGTCGATTTCACAATTCTGTCTGTCTATCTTTAGTGGCCACGGGCCTGAAATGATTTTATGGGTTTTGTCGAACATAAAATGTAAATGTTCTAGGACAATAACTAGGAATGTTTTTTAATTTCTACCCTAGCCCTAAAATTTTGAGTGATTTTTTTTTAATTCCAAATTTTTCTATAATGTTTTAGACTATTTTGTTTAAAGAATATCTAGGGAGTGTCTTGACCTTACAAAAATCAATGTAGACTTGCGTTTAGGGTAAAAATTTGTTAATAGATAATTTATAAATGAATGATTTTTTTTTCAAAGATTCGAAACAATTCTAAAATCGATCTGACTATTTTGTTTAAAAAATACATCCGAAATGTTTGACGGGATAAGAAAAAAATGTATAGTTTTTTTTTGCTAAAATAATGTATTTAATTGTAGTTTACTGATTTTTTAAAATTTAATATTTTAAAACATGGCTCTAGAAATTTGGTTCAAAATGAGTATCAATTAAGTAGTTACATCATTAATGAATATTTGTAAACACATTTGTTTTTATGAAAGAAATAATTAAGAATTGTTTATTTACTGATTGGTTTTTGAAAAAAATAAATTGAAATATTTTAATAATAGCTTCAACGATTTTGTTCAAAATTGATAGTTGGAGACTATTTTACATGATAATAAATGATGTTGGTTGGTTTTTCTAAAAAAAATAATTTATGGGTAGTTTATTTATGAGAAATATTAGAAAATTTGAAATTAGCCTTCAATGAATAAATATGTATCTGAGAATATATTTTCATTACAAATCATTTAAAGGTAGTGTACAAAAATATTTTTATAAATTTTCTGCGAATTAATACCAACATTTGGGAAAGTTTTTCCGATTGTGTCATACCACTTAATTTATTTTGTATTTTGGTAACCATGTCTAACTGCCTATTCACTATTCAGGTTTTACGCTTACCTTATCACAATTTTCTAACGAATAGAGGTACCTGATAGTTATAAAAGTTGTTAAATTTAATTTACGTATTCATACGTCAAGCCATACGATCTGCAATGGACGCTTATAATATAAATTATCAATACCTATGAAATTATCAATAATTGCTAAATTTTTAATATATTATCAAAGTTGACTACCAAAAATATGTTTGTATTTTTTAAAAGGTGCTATAAAATGTCCTTTGTGGGGGAAAAAATCAAGATATAGCTACGCTAATGTGCTGGAGATGAAGGTTTAATTTATAGGAGATGTACCCGAGTTCTCACTTAGGGAAAGTTTAAAATTATTTTGTAAAATCCATACTCATACGGTCCCTACAGCATCACAGGCCTAGTCTATTGCAAAAGTGATGCCTTAGATAATTTGACCACCGTAATGTGCTATAATTCGGTTAATGAAAGATTGCGTGTTCGTTTTCCTGCTGGATGGAAGCGCATATTTAATATTCATTTGTTAAATAACTGGGATAAAGTTAAATCACTTGGTTAAAAATATCGAAATAAATGTTTTCGAAAATATACAATTGAAATTATATTGTTTGTATAAATTATTATTTAACATATGTTTATTAAAACCAAAATTATTAATAATTATTGTATTAAATATCTTTCGGTACATCCTGTAATATGAATATATATTCTTAGGAAAATTAATATTTATAAATATAATAATAGGTTTGAATAAATATTTAAAATATGTTTTGTTTTTTATACTACATATAAACAGTAGATAAAAATAACACTTGAAATAAAAGTTATTGGCTTTTCTTTATATATATATATATATATAAAAAACAAATATGTAATAATTTAAAACTTAAGTCTAATTTTTTAAAATTTCTATTTAACTATATACAGAAAAATCCTTGGTGAGCTTCAAAATGTCGTGCTGGAGACGACATTAGAAGATCAGATGGACAAACAGGGTGACAAATGAAGATGTCCTAAGAAGAGTGGGGGAAAAAGAGAACCATTTTGGATGTGATTATTTTGAGAGAAGCAAAGTGAATCGAACACATCCTTAGGAGGAACTGTCTTCTACACAACCTCATACAAGAAAAAGTTTAGGGATAGAGGAGCTTGGAAGGAGGATGATTCAAATACAGTATGGATATCTTGAAGGAAAGAAGAAAATTCTGATAGCTGAAGGAGGGGGTAAAGGATAGGGCACATTGGTGGTCTAAGTACACCGACAAAAGGAGGGATCCGTCTCGTAGGACTGACCATATAAAAAAACATGACTATATTAATTACTTTTATACGACTCAAACATCCTAGCTGGGTTATGGATCTCGAAGTTCACCTTTAGCTTCTCTCAACATTGCGCACAAATAGTATCGAATATTAGATATACTAGGTGAACCCGGCAAAATAGCGTCCAAAGGTCAATGGGCTACCAACCCCCTGTAACCTCCCTCCCTTCCCCAAGGGCATGCTTGTAATTCGGGAGTGTTTTGGGATCTATTGGGGGGTAGGGGGGCCGGTTCATGTCCACTCCACTTGGTTCCGACCCAAACTATCGATCCAGACAAAAGAAAGGAGGAGAGCAGAGCAGCGTGGGAGGGGAGGGGGGGGGGGAGCGAGGAGAGACGGTCGAGCTTTTGCGTGGGACAAAGCTCGTATGCAGTTTGTTTGAGAGTGTTGGCAGTACCATGAGAATTAAATTACCAACCACTAATTTACTAGTGAGAGAAGGCGCATTAATTCACTTCCTTCCTCTCCACTTAGGACCAATGGCACTGTCCTTGCCCCCCTGAAAGCACAGACACAAGGAAGAATCCCCTCTGAGAAGACCTTCTGTTTGGCCTCTAAATATCCCTTGACCATAACTTAATAGGCTAAGCGCAATGTTTAGTTAGTAGGTCCCTGACTGAGATTAAGTACACGTTACATTTTAAGTTTAGTGAGCACTGAAAGGTATCAAGCAATGACGCAGATTATAAGATAGGACTATAATTCAATAAGTAGAAGAATGATTTCTTCCTTTCAGGGTAAACGGAGTGTACCTACAGGTCAAATTTTCATAGTAAATGCCTTTTAAAACGTACAAAAACATATTTAAGTCAAAATTTGTTAACCTTTTATGATTTTATTAGTGTTCTTTTATAGGTATTTATAATAGCCATCGTATACATTAGGGGTCTCCAAAATTTGCCATGCGAGCCACATAATATATTATACACATTTTGGCGGGCCAAAGTAACGTTCATCTGTTCAAGTAGTATTATTTTTGCCCTGAATGCCTTGACATGCGCGAATAGATCAAAAATCAAATTTATTTCAATATGCAAATTTAGATTCAAGTCATATTGCCAGTCACGTCTATAAAAAATTCCACTTTCAAAGGCCAGTCAGTGTTTTATAAAAGTGATTGAAGTTGATTCTTCTATGTGAGAAATGAGTCAATTTACATGTAATAAATTATATTTATAATAATTAGTCAATATAATTACTTTAAAAAAAATTAGGCAACCTCATTTGGAACTTTCCTTTGATAACCCTCTGCTGGGAGACTTGGAACTACCTATCTAAAAATCGTCACAGTCAGGCCGTTTTGTCGTCGGTATAAGGAATGGCGCCTGCGACTGAAAATGAGGGTTTGCGATTCCGAAAGTAATCTGGCTTGGTGTAATGGGGGAAGCACGCGTGCGGACAGAAACTGGACATTCCAAATAAACTGTGTGGTTAATAAATAACTAAGAGAAAACATTATTGGATCTTTTGATAAAATCTTGAAATGGGCCGGATATAATCTTGTGGGGGGCCAGAAGTGGCCCATGGGCTTTAGTTTGGAGATCCCTGGTCTAAAGCGATACTCTTGAAGTAGAATAGACTGCCGATAATGTGGGAGATATAGGTTTTAAATCTCATTGTGATGTGTTAAGGGTGGTGATAGTATCAAAATGGTTTTTCACTCTACCTTAACGCAAATGTGGTTACATTTCCTCTAGATATAGCCATCTCAATCCCTAATACCATTAGCATAAATTAGTACATAAGCGTATAGCACGAACGCGTAGTAAGACGCGGTGCTAAATAAAAAAAATCATATTTATAAACATTTATCCTTTTTTTGTGAACTAGCTGGTGCATCCGTTACTCGCACAAGGAGTCTATAAAGTATCTTTGTTCATTTTGGTACATAAAATAAAACCAAACGCATAAGTGGGCTGACGGATAGACAATTTCAATATATATATTACAGAGCCCTGCTTTTATGGTGAATAAAAAAGCCCAATTTCGTTTTTAAGTTTCCCAAAAGCGGTGAATTACAAAAATCTTATTTTTGCGACGAAATTATCGAATTAAAACAAGAGTTAAAAAAGTGGTTTTTACCAAACTTTCGTGATTAAGGTGACTTTGTTGGGTTAAAACTAGACTTCCAGGACAATGTTTGAAGCAGGTAAACTAAACATATTGAAGTGAAAACAAAAAATTACATTTTGTTTGGACAAAACGGTAAAAAAACACTAGTCCGTAAAAAAATGTGCTGTCATCTTATTAAAAAAGTAAGATTTAGCGGCAGCTGTTCCGATAAATGTATGTACAAGTCACAAAGACAAAATATTACACAAAATCATCTTGTTACTTCACAAAAAATAACTACTCAACATCACCAAACTGCAACATGCAGCTGGTAACAATGTTATCCACTTTAATTGTGGTTCTGCGGTCTGTTACTACTAAACTATACCTAGAAAAATATTGTTCTGAATCTGCATTTGAAATCGGCCACAACGCTTGAAAACACTTTGTTGCGAAGTCACTGAACATACTGTCTGTCTTAAGCCCTAGCAGCACATTCTCAATTTTTAAACTTTCTATGCCATCACTCTCTTCCATCAAAGCTTTCAATTTTTATTTTTCAATATCCCAAAATATTAGCGCGAATGCTGAAAATCGCGACTAAATCGCGATTATCGCGGACATCATTTAAAATCGCGAATATCGCGCTAAAACGCCGATTTCGCGAATTATCGCGACAATTCTGAGCATATATTTGCAATCAGGGTAACCTGAAATGTGAACATCTGAAAGAAAAAAATGCCATATCTAACATTCGCGAATTATCGCGAACTCCACAAACGCAGGGCTCTGTATGTATGTGTGTATATATATATATAATCTGAATCTGTTTTAAAAGCTGATATTTATTTTAAATATTAAGCTGTAACTTCTCTTAAGCCAATATTTTGAACTTTTGCTTGTGTGTGCTGATAAAAAGGGTGGCACAGCATATATAATTAGTTTTTAAAGGATCGTAATTAGATCAGATCAAAAGTATTTTAGAATGTCTCTACAGCATTTACCTCGTCTGACCTCTTTACCAAGCTTACGATTGTTTAACCCTTTTTACCCTTTTTTACTTTTTTTAACCTTTTTAAACCATTTTACCCTCTCTACCTTAGTAAATAACCTTCCTATTCTTTTTTACCTTCCCTATTTACCCTTTTTACCTTTATTACGCTTAGCTAACCCATTTAAGCTTTTTACCCTTTTCACACATTTTGACGTTTTTGAGGATTTTTAACACTTTTACCTTTCTATTTTATAAAACTCTTCATCCTTTATATCCTTTTCAATTTTTTTAATTTGCGTTAGCTCTTTTTCCATTTTTGTCCTTTTTTCATTTTTTAAAATTTTTTCTCAATGTTCACATTTTAGCTTGTATGAAATTTTTGTAAATTTTGAACATTTTTGTGAATTTGATTTTATTGCCCTTTTTGTTTAGATTTACTTTTCTTACAACTTTCTGTCTTTTTGCCCTCTTTACCTATTTTTTATCATTAAATAGCCGGATTAGAACCATATAAATATCTTAGGCTCTACAAGTTAAAATGTTTAAAAAGTTGTAAAAAGGATGTATGATAAAAAGGTTTACAGTTAAAAAAGTACTAAAACATGAAATCTATTTATTAGAAATAAATGACAATATTTAAAAAATAATATTTCATGGTGGTATGAGAGAGAGAGAGTTTAATATAGATATCAAACAATTCTTGTTTGCTCTTCATGGCAACCAAATTACCAAGGCCATCTAGCTCCATTACTAATTCTATGTATGGAATTCTATGTATGCTTTCTCAAGTTGTTAACATTTTGACTCGTTTCAGTTTAATTAATTAAAATTATTCTAATCAAAACTTCAAAATTCTGGCTTTGAGATTTAAATGTTTATCTACAGGGGTTACTAATATTTAAATTTTAAACCTCTGTTTGCGGTAGATATAACGCATTGCTCATGATTGACACACAAACTCTTTATTGTATCAATGTATCAATCAAGTGTATATCCATTATGGGTAATATATTCAGACACTGTCAAATAATTACGATGTATAAATAATTAATGTGAAATAAAATCATATTTTAATTTAAAAACTACACCTCATTAATGTATGTGTTAGTGGAGAGCATAAATAATTAATAAACCATACAATATTAATTTGGTTAAAACCTCCCATGAGAAGAGATTAGGCTAGAACAATAAATTCCTCCAATTTATATTGGTATCGATTCATTTTGTAGTGGGATTAAAGAAGGTTAAAGCTTGAAAATATAAACCTATATAATTGAAATTACACGTGGGATTTGTAAAACAACATAATATGTAAAAATAGGATCTGTATTAAAAAAAACTGGTAGCATACTATCGTTTATAATTGAACCAAACTTGTGGTATAGCCCAGTATTTTTTAATTGAATAACAAACAAGACTGGATTGATTTAGCGTTTTATAATAAGCCCTTCGTTTGGATTTTTTTCTTCAATTTTTCAAAATCCTGTTTTTTTGGTCAATAAAATGAAAAAGGTACTGTACATCCCTTGATTTATACAATAATATAAATGACTATTATTTATTTGATTCTTTGTGTGAATTTCAACCCTACTTAAATATTTAAGCTGTGCTGGCGGCCGGGGTTCAATCCTCGGTCCTGGCACAGATTTATCTTATTACCAAACCCCTCCTTCACCTCTGACAATACATTTTGTGAATGTGGGTAATGCCAGGCCTCCACCGTGGTTCGATTCCACGTTAAACTGTAGGTCCTTCATTTCATCTCACAATCACCCTAACATTACACATCAGCGTAAGTGCGTACAACCCGAACGGGTAGTAAGACGCGGTGCTAATAATAATTAAATACTTAAGTTTCATTGTGGTGTCAGTTAGCGATTAATATCCAAAGAATTTAGTAAATTCCATCACTAACTGAACAATAATATTATATGGAAAACAACTTTAATAAAGATAGGTTCGACAATTTTTAGAAGCCACTAGAGTGGTTTTGTTTCCACTAGATAAATGTAGTTTCATCCGGTTTTACACTTTGACTATGAAAGTTGTCCTTTCTGCTTCAATAATTCCCATATTTACTTAATTTTATACACATGACAGAATTTTTTCTCAGATTGTGCGCTAAAAAGTCAGCCATGCTCTGATGAGCTCTGAATTGAAATTAATGTTAAAATAAAATATGTGAAATGCCCAAAGCGAGTAAAGGGTGGTCGTATGTGCGTCTATAAAAAATAAAACATATTATTCTCGGTGATATCCCTGAAGATTTAAAGAACATTTATCGAAAAATAATTAAACCAAGAACATACACATGTGTTTTGAATCTTTTTTAATAGTCCAATTTATACTTAGTTTTATTTTATTAATTATTTGGAGAACTCTTGACATGAATTATTTTCTCCTAAACGTATTTTATCTGTCTGAACTATTCATATTAAACTTTTAAGGCAATGGATAATTAAGACTAAATTTTGGAATAAATCTACCCGAATTTGCATTAAGTAAGTATGAAAAACCATTAAGAAAAATAATCTCAGTATATCTGTCTGAAATAACGAATCCCAACCTACCATCTAATGATAAGCCAGACGAAAATGTCACATTTATACACATACCTATTAGTATAGGTTTAAATTAATAAATACTGTCATGCTTCTATATTAAAAATATATCAATAAAATAATTATTTGTCTTTACTATAGTTAAATCATAATAATAATAGTTTTTTATTAAAAATATTTAAGGTGTAGTTTGCACTTTCTAAACCGATGGATTATATCAGCAAATGACTTAAACTAAATTAAATTTAAGACAGACCTAGCAGACAGTCGTTAGTTTATTGGCCATACCAGGAACCAAACCAGGGATCTTTATTTCAGTCCGACACCTTAGCTCAGTCAGTAGTGTGTATTTCAACTATGTATCGATCGTGGATCCCAGTGAAACATCTCCCAAGATAACTTTTTTTTTATAACCGCATCTCACTACATATTACAGCTATCTATACACTTACACGATAATTACAGCAATAGAGTATAGATGAGGAAGGAAGCATTTTAGAAGTAATATACCTGCACTTCTGCAGATGGAGGGTGGAAAATCCTTTGAAAATCTATCCTCGGTAGACCCGGCTAGGAGTTGAACACCTATATTCACGTCCTTAGCAAGCTAGTCGAACATTAGAGTGGCACCTTGGACTCGGCATAATATATTTTTACTTTTTCAAGTACCAGGCTCTTTTTATTCAACCGTGTAGATGCATATTGAGTTCTGACTTTAAATACTTGTTTGTTTTCATAGTTACTACTTTTAGGTTTACTTTAGTTAGAAATATAAGCTTTATTTAAGGAATAAACTAATACGTTTGCACCTCTCTGAATGATATGATTATATTGTGTAAATATTTAATAACAGGTAAACATATTTTTAGTGACTAATATTGGTCACGCTTTTTTCGTTCCTCAGTTTATAGTTGAAAAAATTAGTAAAAACCAAAATTACCTCTAAATTGCTTTTAATAATAATGGCGCAGGTGACCTGGTGGTCTAAGGGCAAGGTGTCAAACATCTGTACTCGAGGTCCAAGGTTAAATCCTCGGTCCCGACATAGATTTATCTGATTACCAAACCCTTCCTTCACCTCTGACAAGACGTGTATTAATCTTAACTTGTGAATGTGTGGAATGCCAGGCCTCCACAGTGGTTCGGATTCCACGTTAAACTGTAGGTACTTCATTTCATCTCACAATTACCCTACCATTACACATTAGCGTAAGTTCTTATAATCCGAACGGGTAGTAAGACATACTGATAATAATAATAATAAAAAATTATAATATAGTTTGTAATATAAAGTTAAAACAATTTATTCTTTTTTATAAAGATCTCTGTGGTTTAATAGCTAGAGTTCCTGGTTACGGTCTCAGAGATCCCGGTCTCGATCCCAAAAATGGGTCTGAAACAGGGTTAACATAGCCTTTTGAGAACACTTGAGAAGCTACTTGAATAAAGAAATAGCGACTCCAATCTAGATAACTGAGATTAACGGCTGGAGGGTTTGTATTTCTGACCACATGACACCCTCTATATTAAAATGTTGGCACTATCTTATCTAACAAGCGGCTGCCGCTTGGTCGGTATAGCTCGCTTGCGGGCTGACGCCATGGCATTTTTTTAAAATTTATTAATCTACGTTTCTATGATAAGTAGAAAGTTGGTAATGAGGCGACACAGCTGGAGGTGAATTCTCTTGTGCTCAAAGTTTCAAAATATAGTCTGAGCCACAAACAAGTAAAAGTCAACACACTACATCAAGGGTATTCTCCTCAACCCATGACCCGCGGGGCACTTGCAGCCCGTGGACATATTTTTTGGGGCCCACGGATGCATGAAATATATAAAAATGATTTCAAGAGAAAAAATTACCTACAGACATACTTTATGTATCAACTATTATTATTATTATTATTATTATTATTAGCACAGCGTCTTACTAACCGTTCGGGTTATTACGCACTTACGCTAATGTGTAATGGTAGGGTGATTGTGAGATTAAATGGAGGACCTACAGTTTAACGTGGAATCCAAACCACAATTTTCAACTAATAAAATAAATAGGTATTTTAATTACGTATTTTATTTTATTTTACAAACTTTTTTTACGTTAAGATTAGGTTTTTATTCAAATGCACTTTTAACCCTCTAAATGATAACTCTAGTAAACAAGACAAATTGTGCTAACTCCTGCTTATAGAAATCTTGAAATAGGTAAAAACAACTGAATATGTTATAAATAATGAAGAAATCAGAACTTTCACTTACGGCAGACAGGATTAAACCATAATTTATGTATAAGAATGAGCTGATACGATTACTTTTAGTTTGTATTCAGTCCGAATATTGTTGGTGCATTATTGCGGCCCCCGAAACAACAAGAGACCGAAACTTTGGCCTGTGGACATTCAAAGGTTGAAGGCCCTTTAGTTATAGAATTATGTTTGTAGACCTGTCTAGAATGGAGGTCACGCTGCTCAGGCGTAAGGCACCCGCCCGACGTATGGGGCCGGGACGCGATCTGGGCCCGCACACATTTCATATAAACAATCACTAGACTGTCTTTGCCACCTTCCGGTACTGACAGATCTCTAAACATCCTGTCAGGGCGTCTCCCCGGGGTGGCCCCTGGGCGATGTGGTGGAAGTTGGAGTCCGGCATAGCTAAGACCCCGATAAGGGCTCGAGGCTCCTCGATATGCACTAAGCGGTTGGTAGTGCGTACCCGTGTAGTGGGAATAGTTGGTCTCGGCATCTCCTCGAGGTCCCCGCTGGTCAACTCCGGGCAGTCGGTCTCAAGAAACTGTAATGAGGGGGTGGCAGCCAAGATGTTGGGAGACAAATTTTGGGTCTTTCGAGAAGGAATTTTGAGAAGAGAGCTGTTCCAAGGCTGAATTCCTGATTTCCTCATGACGGGCTATCACTAGGAGGAGCTAACTCCCCCCTCCATCCGGTCCCATTGAAGTTTTTTTTTTTCAAGTATCACAAGGCAGGCTGGCATGAAAGGTCTGGTCCTGTTTTTTTCGGGTGCCCGAGTACCCGTAATAGCACTCGTGGACTTCGCTCCAAGTCCGGCGAAAAGGTTCCGGTCCCGATCGGTATCGGTGGATGCACTGGTAGGGGCCACAGAACATAGGTACAGTGTAACTGGGAAGCCCTTCATGGGGGTCTCTTCAGAGATTTAGTGCATATCAAAGCCATGTCTAAAATCAATGTTTTGCTATAAATATTTTACCAAACTTATTACATTTATATATATTTTTTAATATTTCATGTTGTCTACTAAAAATGTTGTTTTAACTCTGTTTTATTTTTTAAGTAAAAGCATAAACTTTCATAAGCCTTAAAAAAGTGGATTGAAATAATTTTCGTAATTAAATAATTTCTAGCGAGAGCCCAAATGCTCATACATGAATGGAATTAGAACAACAAAGTGAAAATGCATGATTATTACATTAAGGACAATAAACGAAATATAAAACAATTTAAATTTCTAACTGCTTTTGATTCTAGCATATTCCTGAAGTGAAATTAAAAATACAGAGGCTTATTTCTGAAAAATAATAGCTCATTCAAACTTCAGTTTCATTAATTTCTTTGTAAGTGTTAGTGTAACTTTAATTAACGACAAGCGTGTTGAAACTTTTTAATTATTTTTCTATTATATTTTTATTTGAATAAATTATTTATTTTAATCATGTTTTAATATAGTATTGTAATTTTAAAAAATATTTCCCATTTTTTTCCAAACTTACTTAATAGGTATTTATAAAAATAAGTTTCATTTCATTTTTATTTTAAAAACGTGTGTTGTTTCAATATATTTTCAAAATCTCATATTTAATATAATTTATTTTGTATTTGCATTGTATGTTTGTATTGACTAGTAAAATTTTAAATATAATATTTAGCTTTTAAATAATTATAATATAATACTTAGCACCGAATCTTACTACCCTTTAGGGCTATAAGCTTAAGTACTTATTACGTTAATGGATTATGATTTGGGATGGTTGAATATAAAGGAAGTGAACCCGCATTTACGTGGAGGGAGAGTGCAAATCCATTTAGGGAAAACGACCCCAGTTCATCCTAGCGAGATTCAAACCTCAATCTTCCTGTCCTCAGCAGTATAGTTCAACATGAAACTATCGCGTTAGCCAACTAAGTCATTGAGGTGGGTTTTACTTTTAAAACAAATATATATCTACGCTTAACCTTTAAAAATTATGAATTTACTCTAACTCGACTTGAACTCGATCTTTTTGAAATATTCGATTTGAGTTCAGCAAGGAGACTCCTAATAAACACTCAGTTTTTATGTCAAGATTGTTAGATAACAGCACTAACTTGAGTTTTAATATTGAATACCTGCCTCCTTACCAACCGGGATCAAACCTGGATCCATAAGACTTTAGTTATTCAAGTAGTTCTTTCATGAGGTTGTTAGACAACCTTAATTGATGTGATCGCAACAAATATATAAAATAACTCCATACATATGCGGGTACAATTTATATAAATATAATCTTCATCCCTAAAACCATTAGTGTAACTAAAACATACGCGTATAATCCAAACTCGTAGGAAGACTCATTGCTAAAAATTAGTTAAAAAAATAATATGCATAAAAAATAAGTTTTATTCAAATAAAATATTCTAGAATAAATATTTGTTCGAAAAGTTTAGGAAAAACTAGCACTAAAACTAAACTAATTAAATCACTTTTAAATACATTTTGCTTCAAGCAACATTTTCTAAAATTCTATGAGCGCAAGAAATAAATGTAGAACTCCATAAGCCACTGTTGATATGAACAAATTTTCGAAATATGGATATCCCGAAATGACGGTTTACATTATCTAGAAATAAAAAATATATATTCCAATAAATTTAAAATTATTCAATGTCTTTCACAGAAATACATAAAACTATTGGTTTACTGTCATGGTCAAAAACCATAATGTTAAAAGATCAAAAGGAATATATTTTTTTAAATTTTATTTATAGAGGATGAAAAATTCTCGTTTCAAGGCAAAAAAAAATTAGAAAAGTTTTCTTTCTGCTATGAAGGTTGGCTCACTTGCTTCCTTTATTCTCTTATTACTTTCAAATATTTGAACAAGGAAGAAGTAGGGTGAGATTTTGGTTTGAGTCAACATTCAGAAGCTGAATGCGGTTTCTTGTTTACTGCTACATATGGTTTAGAAAAAATGATGCAAGCAAAAGTAAAAAATAAATAAAAATATTTTTTATCTCTTGTCACTTTTAAAGAAAATTATTTTCCTAACTTTATCAAACATTTTATCGTTCGTATTTTTATGTATACTGGTTTATGAGCTGTACGGATGGTTTAGTGTGGTTTTTCCTAGTATTTCCAAACCAAAATACCTGGGTTCAGTCTCTATGGAATGCATAGAGGTTGGCTTTTTTCAATTATGAAATGTATTCATTTAATTCTCAGCAAATTTTCTCTATTCCTCCTGTGTCACTATTTTTTTTCGTATATAGCCAGTCCGACACCTTATCCCGTTGGTACCGTCTCTGTCTACTGAGCTAAGGGCCCCAGGTTTTATTCCTGACATGGATGAAACATTTATCATTGGTGAACTGTGGTTTTCCTCTTTCACAATGATAAACTAACGGCCAGGAACTGGGTGTTGTGCATGTTCTAAATTTGTCAGTTTATAGGTTTTATGCTGATATAATCAGTTGGTTCAGAACCTGCACGTTAATTACCTCAAATGATACGGAACTCCGAACGGACTTTCTTGCTCTATTGTTTAAAAATGGAGATATTTACCCAAAACTCGTAATATATGAGAAATTAAATAATATACACCAAAAAACTAGAGAATAAATTGCACTATACTTATGTTAAACATTTTTTGAGTCCTGGTTTTAAATTTTAAAATTTTATTTTTAGAGAATTATTTCATTGTATATTTGGCCCAATAAAAAATATTGATATTGGGTCCACAATGGTCAACAGTTCGTATTAAAATTTCGACTTCCGGTTAAAATTTTAACATTTCTTTAGGTTTTGCACATCTTCAGGTCATCGCATTGTTATTAAATTCCTCATTTATAAATTTTGACCAATAAAAAATTTATTTATTGACTATTAAGTCTAAAATGGATATATCATTGTTGTGCTAACATTTCTCCTAAGAGGTTGAAAGAAAGAGAACACACACTTTTTTCAGAGAATTACTTGTATTCGATAACTATATGGCATTAGATAAATATTGCATTAAAACTTAGAAATATCTTTCCACAAATAAAGCTCAATACATTGTTTAAATATATTGCCAATATCTCAAAAATTATTTTATAAAAATATATTTTAAGTTAAATTTTTTTAAATAGTATTACAACTGTGCGGTGGAAAGTTATTTAGTATCTCAAATAGTTGCGGAGATACGGAAATTTCAAATTCTGTAAAGTACTCTAAGAGTCATTTTCATGGGAACATGAAAATAACCCGTTTATTTATTATCTTAATCAACTCCTAGATACGAATTTTAATCAAAATCGCTAGAGCCAATTTGTAGAAAATCGATCTTTCTCGTTTTTATTAAACTACTCTTAATTTTAGGGTTAAACAAGCACACAGACAGACGTCATTGCAAAAATCACATTTTAGGATTTCGGGGGGTAATGAGACGTGACATCAATCAACATATCAGGTTAGATTTTTTTAAACTGTCGCAATAGTGTCCTAAAAGTTAAAATATATATATTTTGGCGTATAAATTGAAGGTTATTAGTTTTATAAAAATATGTTTCAAATAAATAATTTAAATTATAAATATTACTAAATATATTCAATGATGAGTAATTTCATATCTCAAATAGTTTCGTAGATATTATAAAAATGAGAATTTACGCATCAGACCGTAACCCTTAAGTCATTTTGCTGAAATATTGAGGCTAGCCACTTTGGAATATTTATTAATGTTTTTAAATGAAATTTAATCAAAATCGTTTGAGCCAATTTTGAGTAAATAGTTTTGTTTTATCTTTTTACCAATCAATAAACTAGCCTTAGTTTTAGTGTTACATATCCAATTCCAAAAAATCTTTGGGGCAACCCTATGAAAACCCTAGACACAAAGTTTCAGCCCGATCGGTAAAATAGTTTAAGCTCTAGTTGGAGGTGCAGGCAGATAGACAGACGGTAATTCAAAAACAACTTTTTCGGATTCAAGGGGTCATGAAACGTTGAGATTAATCAAAATCTCCAGTTAGATTTTTATGATGATCAGAATACTTTATCTACCTATAAGATGCGAGAAAGTAAAAAAAGTATTTAGCCTAAGGACTATTGAACACAGTTTATGCAGAAATAGTTTTTCTCGACATTTATAAATATTAATAGCTTTGGTGGTGATTGTGATTTATATCAACCATTTTATTATATAAATGTCACACGGTAAACTTTTACTTTCTCGCTATCTTACAGGTAAATAAATTATTGTAAGAGTCAAAATAATCGAATTCGAGATTTTGATGATTCTCGACGTTTTATAATCCCCCAAATACGTAAAAGTGTTTTTTGAATTTCCATCGCTCTCTATTTCTGTTCACTGTTTGTCTATCTCTACTTCTAACTAGAACTTAAACTAGTTTACCGATTGGGCTAAAACTCGGTGTCTAGGGTTTTAATAAGGTCTCCCCTTGGATTTTTTGGAATTGGATATCTAACCTTAAAATTAGGGGTAGTTTACTAATGTCTCTAACAATTTTGATTAAATTTCATTTCAAAACATTTATAAATATTCTAAACAAAATGGCAAATCTCAATGTTTCGGAAAAATGACTTTAAGGGCTACGGTTTGATGCTTAAATTCTCACTTTGTATCATATATCCGAGACTATTTTGATTAAAATTCATATCTATCCGTTGATTAAGATTATAAATAAATTGGATATTTTCATTTTCCCGTGAAAATGACTTTTAGGGTAATTTACAAAAGCGGAAATGTACGTATCTCCGTAACTATTTGAGACACTAAATAATCATTGCAAAATTGTAGTGCGATTAAAAATAATTTATATGAAGTATATTTTTATAAAACTAACAGTTTCTGAGATATTGGCAAATATATTAATACAATTTTGTGAGCTTTAGTTGTAAAGAGATACTACTTAAGTTTTAAAGCAATAATTCTCAAATGCCATAGAGTAAGAAATAAGTGTCTCAAAAAGTGTATGCTCTATTTCTTTCAACCTCATAGGAGAAATGTTTGGACAACATTGATCCATCTCTATCATTTAAAATTAAATAGTCAATAGTTACCTATTTTATTGATCAAAATTATAAATGAGGAATTTTAATGCAATACAATAACCATAGACTTGTAACCCCTAATAAAACGTTGAAAATTTTATACCGGGAGTCTACAGTTTATACGTAGTGTTGACACACGTGGACCCAATATCAATATTTTTACTTTTTCGCTACCTTACAGTTTTGTGATAGTTGAACTCGAGATTTTGATGGATGTCGACGTCCCATGACCCCCCCCCCTCCCCCCCTCTGAACCCTAAAAAGTGTTTTTCACAATTCCGTCTGTATACCTGTCCATCTGTCTGTCAGTCTGTACCTCGGGCTGGAGCTTAAACTCTTTTTACCGATTGGGCTAGAATTTAGTATATAGAATTTTCATAGTCTTGACCCAAGGAATTTTTGGAATCGGATATCCAACCCTAAAATTAAAGGTAGTTTTCTTAAGGGCGGAATGAGAAAAAATAGATTTAATTAAAATCTGCTTTAATGATTCTGATTAAATTTCATTTCTATGCTTTGATCAATATTACAAACTAAATGGCTATCCTCAACTTTTTGTTAAATAAGTTTAAGGGTTTCGATCTGATACGTAAATTATAGCTTTTAATTGTTATCTCCATAAGCCCTTGATATATGAAATTGCTCTTCATTGCATACATGTGAATATATTTATAATAAACATCTTTTCCTTGAAATATATTTGTATAAAACAAAATTTTTCAAGCTATACACAAATATATATTTCTTTTAACTTCTTCAAGATTTTTAAGGTAAAGTATTACGACCGTCCAAAAAAAATCTATCCCGAGATGTTTATGGAAGTCGACGTTTCATGATCCCCTGAACAATAAAAAGTTGTTTTTACACTGCCTTCTGTCTAAGCCTATAATTAATAGCATTTCACTAAAGGGTGAAAAAAGAGAAATTACATTTTCTCAAAATCGGCTAAAACGATTCTATCTCTCTCGTTAGACTCAATAGTCAATAAGTCACTTTATTTTGTCAACATTTATAAAAGAGAGATTTAATAGCAATGCAATAACCATAAGATATCCCCTAGTAAAATGACGAAAATTTTAATCATAAGTTCAAATTTTAATACGAAGTGTAGACCTTGGGGACACAATATCGATATTTTGTATTAATCCAATTATTAATGAAGACGTTTCTCCTTTTAAAATAAAATCATGAAATTGAAAACCATGAGAAAAAAATGTTTTACGTATGTCAAGCGCAATTTGTTCTAAGGTTTTCTTGTGTATTATATTACGAATTTTGAGTAAATATCTCCATTTCTAAACAATAGAGCGAGAAAGTTAGTGCGGAGTTGCGTAACATTTATTTCTAATAGTTACTTAATTATTTCTGTTTGTGCTTTTTGTTGAAATTTTAAATTTGTATTAACAGGGTATTTTAAACTATTGGGTTTGTATCTAAAACATTTAAAAAACATCAATAAAACAAAAACACGAGTGGGTGTTTACTGTTGTTTTTATAAAGAGTATTTTAGTATAATCGTAATTTGTGTAAAGTTAAGGCGGTTATTTCCTTGATAAAATAGGTTGAGGTTAGAATTCCTTTTGGGTGCATTCTGTACCTATTGATGTATATTTCAACATATCTCGGAGCAAATACTGGTAATATACCTAGAATATATCATCCTCACCCATAATCCGTCCTTAGCATGGGGTATAACAACTCCCTGATTGTCTGAAAACATATTAAGATGCGACACCTTTACCCCCTCTCTCACACACATGCACACACATACAAACACACTCAACATTAAATTTGTCAGAAATCTTGACCACAACCTCACACCAACACAAGGAAAGAAGTTGAACGAGTACACTACTCCCGACACGGGTGGTTATGTGGACAAAGGAGTCAGTCGCGTATCGTCTGGTTTTCCAATCACGTGAATGTTAGGGTTAGACACCCAATCTTTTATTTACTAAGTTGGAATTTGTCCTTAAAAGTTTCTTCCTTTCCTTGCACACCAATACGGATACACTATCGCTTCCTAAACTTTACCTTCATCATGCTTATGCCATCATCATAGACATTTGGTAAGAATGGATGGGTAGTAAGACGCGTGGTATTGGCCGGTAATAATAGTAGTGCTATAATTATAAGGACACGAAAGACCGAGCCACGGGTGCAACTGATTGAACCCTCGGAGCGCGGTATCGCGTGTCCAGGTTTCATCTATCACGAAGGATGCGATGGCCCTCTCCGATAGCCGCGACCGCCGGTGCTGATCTGCCACTAGACTGCCCGCCCGCAGCTCTTGTCATTTTCGACGTCCACGCCACTCGCTATTTTCTCGGTGTTATCAGGGCTTGTCACGAACGCTTCATCTATGTTCTGTCCTCGTTCGAGAAAATTGACCTCATTTTCTTCAAACTTTTCTGCCATCATCAAGTGCCTTGTCACTCTATTATACGTACTTTTTTTTTCATGATATATAGAAGTTTCTTAAACGAACTCCCCTTTGCACTCCCCCCAAAACCTTATAACTTTTTATTCAATGACCCGCCTCGGTGGCGTAATTGGCTAATGCGCTTGTGTTGAGCTCGACTGCTGAGGACGGGGAGATCGAGGTTCGAATCTCGGTCGGGTGAACTGGGGTGGTTTTTCCTAAATTCTCTCCCTCTCTCCCTCTCTCCCTCTCCCTCCACGCAAATGCGGGTTCACTTCCTCTAATTCAACCTTCCCAATTCATAATCCATTAGAGTAATTAGTACTGAAAGAGT
>CABFOW010000737.1:65640-76798 GCA_902141385.1 Timema californicum | reverse complement strand
ATCCGAACCACGGTGGAGGCCTGGCATTCCCCACATTCACAAGATGTATTGTCAGAGGTGAAGGAAGGGTTTGGTAAGCAGATAAATCTTTGCCGGGACTGAGGATTGAACCCCGGCCGCCAGCACAGAAGTCTGACACCTTACCCCTAGACCACCAGGTCACCCTCATGAATATTGATCATGAGAATAGTGTCACGATAAAAACATTTTAAATGAAGGGAAAAAAAATCCCGATCAAATTCCGCGTTGATTCCGTAAGTCGAATTATAATCTTTTATAGCAGGGGTATAAAACTGGTTTTATCATAAGAGATTCGTTAAAATTTGAGAATACTGAGGCGGCCACATTAAAAAAAATGCAGCCTGATCAGCAGATTTCTTAATAACTCTAATAAGTGTACTTTTATACAGAGCAAATTTTGGTTGAATATTGTAGTAAGGCTCATCTTTTATTTTCACCCAGAAATATTTATAGTTTGATCAGGCTCTGTGGTCCCGGTTTCGATCCTAGGCACTTTCAAAATTCATCTTTGAAGCAGTAGGTCTGGAACATGGTCAATCTCAGCCTCGTAAGGACATATAAGGAGCTACTTGAATAAATATGTCAGTTTCGGTTTAAAAAACTGAGATTAACAGCCGCAGAGTTTGTTGTGTTGATGGTTGGTATTGCTCGCTTGTGGGTTTATTCCATGGAGTTTTGATCATGTATTGATTCAACTCTGTAAAATATTATGGATTTGATTTAACCAAATGTGACGAGTAATAACATTCCCCGACGACATATTTCAACGACACTTATAAAAAAAATCAATATACCACACTGTGTGTCGGTTCATTTACAAGTTTTCAACCTCGCTCGCCCCAGGGACCGATGATCATCGATTCAAACACAACCAGGGTTGGATTTTTTTTCTCTTGAGCGTTAAAAATCCGTAGCACAACTTCCTTTTGGAGGGGAAATAAAACTGTTGGTCCCATGTCGATTGTGGTATTAAAATAACCCTGCGTCACCTCCCCCGTTTTTGTGTGTTAACCGTGCGGGACTGGAGATCTTTCCGTGTGTCTTTAGTCGAGGATAAGGGGGATGATATGATTACCAATGAGGGTTCGTGCTTGAAGTTTGAATTGGTTTTTAAAAGGTTTATTAATACTACTGTACTATTACAAATGTGATGTTAAAGATGAAGCTAAAATTAAGAACCTATTGAATATAGAAAAGTGAGTGATCGGACGAGGTGTTATTAGGTTTACCTAATGGCCTGTCTGACTGCTAGGTGGTCCCTGCACGGTCATCGAACCTGGTTCCCTGGGCTCAAGTGGCAGCCTTGACTGGAACTTGGTGAACCCACCGACTTATACCACGTGGCCCCGTGACGAGCAGCGTGACCCCCTAGATTACGATATTGCGTAGTCAGCCCTGAGGAGCTCAAGACCACATCCCCTTTTAACCAGGACGCTGGCCTGGTTACTAGCTCAGGACTGCTGACACATCCTTTTCCGTCAAATCATCTAGTTTGTTTATTGATTCATCATAACAATCCTCGTAACAATCGTCATGTTATTCAACACTCACAAAATAAAAGGTATACATGAATATGCCTTCCAATTGAGGCCGTTTGATGACACCTGGAAGGTATGCGAAAATACCTTTTCTGTCAAGATTGGTAGGCCCTTTCGCTTTTGCTAATAGAAATTATCGCATGATATAATAATTTGGTTCAGAAAGTTCACTTTAAATACCTCGAGTAAAAAAAAATAAAAAATCAATAAGTTTGGGGGCCGCAAAAAATCAAGGGTAGGCCACATGTGGCCGGAAGTTTGACATGCCTGCTCTGTAGTATCATAAGAGCTAGAATAATATGTTTAAAAGTGATACAATTTTGACAATCTTGTAATTTATTTATAATATAGATTCTATTACACTTTTAAGCTGAATTTTATGTGTGATACACCTTTAGTAGAGGAATGCAAATATTGGCAATGGCAGGACACTGAGTTAATTTTTAATTTTGTTTCCAGATCTGATAGCTTTTTTAAGTTTGACATTTCTGAAAGCAATATTATTACTTTTAATTTGAATGTACAAACAAAATATAATCTAGAAGGCATTTACTATATAAATCCACCAATTAGTTTTAAAGATTTAAAACACACTGCTCATGCCTTCATTTTTCCTACTTCCTATTTTCCAGGAATAACATAAATATTGAAAACTCTAATCGCTTACAATAGTTTGAAGAGAGTAAATAGACATCACCTTTCTAAAAAATAATACTTCTGAGACCCATTTCAAGAGTTTTTTCTAAAAATTTTAACTCCGCATTTTTATTTCTTAGTAAATCCTATTACTTCACTCATCTGATTCACCCAGATACTCAAGACATGAGCCAGAACGTTTCAGACCATTTTAGTAAATTGAGCGCGGGAGGAAATGATCTTGGGGAGGGATCTGCACAAAGCCTAAACAATCTTCACGGTGAGTGGAAGAGCGTTCTAACTTAATTAAAAACTTTAAATATTTGGACCACTTGCGCAAATTGTATTTTTGAGACCTAATTCATGGTTATTAGAACTAAATTAATTAAAGAATAAATACGTTAAGAATCAAATAACCGAAGCTATTATGTATGCATTTAGTGAGGGATCACTTCACACAGATATTATATTCTGAAAATTGAAAAATTACATCTTAACACGGGAATCGAACCTGGAACCTTTTGGCTTAATACGCCACTGTTCTAAACACTGTGCTATACAGGATTAGTCTCGTTCCCAGGGTTGACGATTTCCCTAAGTCCATCATAGATTCCCTGCCTTAAAAATATGAGTGAAGAATGACCCTGGGCACGAGAGGAATCCTGGATAGTTCAGTGGTTATAGCAGTGGTTTACTAAGCCAAAAGTCCCGTGTTCGGTTCCCGTGTCCAGGTGTCATTTTTGAATTTTCAAAATAAATACATTACATCGTTCCAATAAGGGCGCTACGTTTAGCTGAACAGGTGGTGTGTATACCTTGCTTTGTTTCACTATTGCGTATTTTATAAGATAGAGCCACACTGTAAACTGAAAAGTAAATATTGCTAACTTGCAGAGTAAATTTGAGTTTTGATTAACACCTGTCCAAACTATTAAGGCGGAAGAGTAGGGCATACGATTAAAGGGCAGTGTTTTTGCAGTTTTTCTAGCAAAACTTTTTTTTGGCCTAGATAAAATAAATATTGCTCCAGTATAAACGGAGTTTAAATTTTCTTCACATGGTGGTATCAACAGCTTTTGAATGTCTGTCATGAGCATAGCAATATTATATGCCAATGAAGAGATAAAGTTGTCATTAAATTCCTGGACATTCTTAACTGATATTCAACTACTGTAGAGATTACCAATTGAAGAATATTTAAATCTTATGTTTCTATTGGAGAATTATTTGATTTATTTTGAACCAAAATAATTTTTTTTATACTTAATTTGTGTTACCCAGACTCCCACCTTAACGCCTAGGATTTTATACTTATTCCCAAATCATTCTTAATTTCTTAACAGTAGGAAGAGTCAAGTTTCCTCACCATGATGAGACTCAGAATAAGCACACCCCATTTTATAACGGCCATGTCCATGCTTAAAGCTATAAATATAGCCTTAAACATAGCATATGTATACATGTAATTTATATATATATATATAGCCTTAAACATAGCATATGTATACATGTAATTTATATATATATAATATATATATATATACAAAATCACTAGCAAACATGATGTAAAATGCAGGGTTTACTTAATGAGAAACAAGATCATTACCGTACTTTTATTTATACTAGGAAAAGAGGCAGACGTACGAGGTGTACCGGGTTTTCTCAGGCACACTCTAATGTCCAAATGAGTGCCTTTTCATTTAAATTTAATCAAAAGATAAGCTTTACCGGTTTTAGAATACAGATAATTCTAAATAACAGTAAGATGAAGACATATAGGTTTTCCTCGATGCCAATTAGATCATTATGTAGAGCACTTATTAAATTAGTGTTTATTTAAAATAAACTTTAATAATTTTTGATTAAATAAGTATTTACATTCATTTAGATGTTATTGATTTTGTTTGATAAATTACAATACAAATATTCCTTTAGCTTGAAATTTTTATTTTAGCTTATCCCTACACCACCTCTCTCTCTTTAAGTCATTTTCACTAAGCCGTATGTCAATCCTTGCATCCTATTATACCAAGAGTGGAAAAGGGGCCATTCTATAATTCATATTGAAAACATTAGTCAGACAAGCCCATTTTATACGAAACTCAGAAACAAAAGTCTTGGTTGTTTTAAAATCAAAATGAAATATGAACTATGGCGATAGAACAATCTTCCATTTACAAGACCAATTCATAAAACGTCAAATATTTCCAAACCATTGGGTAAGCACATAGGAAAGTCAGACTTTTATTCCCCCCTGTTGTTTTGTCTTTAAACAACATACGCTGTCAACCCGCGTGGGCTGGCTTCATATTATGCTATATACTTTTTTTTAGCATACATACATACATACATACATACATACACATATACATATACCTACATATATATATATATATATATATACATAATTAATCACACCGTTTCTTTACAAGGTAGGCAAATAACTGTTCGTATAGCTCCAAAAACTATTTCGTATTTGATCCATCCCCACAATCTTTCTCCTTTTTCCCTTTACATGCATACATTTTTTTTAACACCACGTCTTACTAACCGTTTGGGTTCTACCCTCATGGACCAATAAAGCTAGCGTGTTAGGAAAGAGAAAGATTGAATTTAAATGAAATGCACCCGCACTTGCGTGGAGAGAGGAAAACCATCCTCAGTACACCCGATCAAGATATAACCATGTTCCATCTGTCATCGGCAGTATACTCTATTACTAAAGTAGTGTGTTAGACCATGTTGCCACTAAAGCGGGTCTTTACATATGCTCTTCACTTCAACCCTATACCTCTATGAAGTAAATAAGTCTTATGATCCTAAAGCAATAATTGCCCGTGAGATTTTAAAAGCAGATGATGTATAAATAATATTTATTAAGTTTTTTTGTGGCATCCAATATTTTGGTCATTCTGTTGATGGGGATATATATGTTTCGTCCACGTTTTTCTTTTTTGGTATTTATAAATCCTATCTTCATTTGTGGAGGTGCCAAAATATATTTATAAACTAAAACAGTAATCATAATAATACATTAATTATATTCTAAACATATCTGATTTAGTGTGTCTTGTTGAATAATATATCTTTGGCATAGACACTCAACCTCCAGGTTAAAATGATTGCGCTCCTTTTGGTAGCTTTAGTCCTTGCCCACTAGGGTCGGTGCGGTTAGTCCTACTATCACCCAGCAGTGACACTAACGAAGCCCAGTGTTGAAGGACTCAAGCTGGCAAAAGGAGCACAGCGAAACTTCCGTAAGGTTGAGAGTTTGTTTCTTAATTGTATGTGGTCAGGAGTATTCCATAAACCACGTAACGTGCTCTTTTCTAACTTTTTTTTAACCCTACTTCCCACTTATGCGACACACTGCAGACATTTAGCTTGACCCTTCCCCTCCACCCCCTCCAACCTATGTTACCTAACTTTTCACATTAAATGTAAATGTCATCTCACAAAGAAGCTTTTGTGACACTAAAAGGGGGAATAAGATTTGATACTACTCAGAATTCATTTTTAATCCTGAATATAAATTAATTAAAAGATAATACTTTATTATTTCTATTTAATAAAAATTAAATAAAAATATTTTTTTGACATTATAATTTAAGTGCTTTGTAGCACTCCCCCACAACCACCTTTGTAACAAGGTGTCGACCTTAGAGCTACCCTTTTCCCCCTCTCCCAACAGCAATACTTGGTTTATGGATGATCCATCTTATGCAATTAATTCATTACGTCATCACTACAGCATTAGATCCACGACCAAGAGCACTAAGGCGCAAGTGTTTAACTGCTTGATTACTGATAATAACGATTGTTATTGATTAATACTCCAATTCAAGAATTAGATGAGAGAAAACAACGGACTTTGAGCTTAACAACTCCATGCGTATAATATAAACACTAAATGTATGAAAATATAAACATATTTAATCAACTATTATGTACAATTATACGTGGTTAGAGGTTAATTTTAATTTTGTTTCTAAATTGTTTTATCATATCCTTTAAGTCAAGTGTTGTAAAAACTTAAGTTAAGATAACAAATCGGTGACGTCAGATGTTGCTTTTGCTACAGCTCAGTTCAAATATCTAATGTATTCTCTCATTTCTTTAAAAGACCGATTGAATCAACAAACATTGATTATAGCAATGGCCATTTTGAGTTTTACATTAAGAAAAAAGTTTTGTTTTCACAAAAACTGTTTCTTTTTGTGACATTTTAGATTCCTGTACCTGTAATTGAGATGTAATTGCATTTTTTTGTAATTGGTAAATAATGTTGGAACTACAAGCCGTTTTGATAATTGTTTACTATTAGATATTAAGTTATTTCATAGTTTTTTTTAAAGAATGGTTCTCATAACATAAAACATTACAATTGAGTTTAAAAGAACTAACAGTTTGACTTAATATATTTTTCGTATACTTTTTTTAATTTAACTAAATGGTCTGTAACTTATAAGTTTAAAGTCTTTGTTAATATTATCATAACGCGTTTTTGATTAATAGGGAATACATGAAATGATACAGTAATAATCTGGTAATAGTTTACTTTAAATTGTATGGGTTGAAACAGACAATAAAAATCACGGTGGCTGTGTTATCTATGGTGATAAACTCCTATTTTACTAGTTCACATATAACTGAGATGTTAAATGATTCGAATCTCGACTTGATGCACTGAAAATTGTTATAACGTGTAATATTTAATTGTGGGATTTTTCCACCCCTCTCCACTCTAGTGCACGATTACTTCCTTTTAATCTACCCTCCTAGTTCCTACACCCTTATAATCAAGTCATCGATAGGTATAGTGTTGAAAGTTTTAATTTTTTTTAACTGTATTTTTATATTGTTAAAACAATTTCATGAATTACTGTTGAAATATAACTTTTTCTTCCGCAGTTATCTCTTTTAGTGGAGGAAATTTATTGTTTGAGGAAAGCTTTTCTTAGAATAATAGGATAAAATATTAACGTCTTTTAAGGTCTCATTGGATTATGGGTATATTTCAAAAACGCTGTGCGCTCCGAGAGGTTTTTAAACCACTTTCCTCTTGCTTACTAGTTTAATAAGCAGCTACTAATTTAATTTTATGACAGAGTAAGCACGAATTATAAAATAGGGAAATATTTCACACATGCTTTAATCTAGTGAACTCGTTTAGATGGTAAATACCATAGTTAGAAAATATCCTTCACATACATTCAAAATAATAATTATTATTATTGAGTAAATAGATAATATACCTTAAAAAAATGATTGTGTTGTGATACAATTACTCTTATCTTAATAATTTTATATATGTGATAGTTAATATTATACACTCTAGTAAATTGAAACTATATCTTGATGTGATTTAATAAATATAATATTTGTGTTTGACTTGATTGCTAATTTTAACTGCTATTTTTGGAGTTATCATGTAACACAAACGTCGGAATTGGGTATAGCTGTATAAATTGGTAACCCATTTATTAGATAGGACAATTTTCCATAACAATGGTTTTGTGCCTCTTAGCGTATAACCACAATTTTCTCAAACAAAACATCACAGTTTCGAAGTTAACAGAAAATATTTTGGTTTACAAATGTCTGAGTTAATTTTCTTCGATGGTGCTTTATGATGAATATGTGAACAATATTATTTATTCTTCGTCAAAGGAATTACAGTGTTTGTTACTAGAGTATATTAAACTTTTGTTACACTTGAATTCATTTTGTCACAAAAAATAGGAAATATAGGACCAATATCAAAGAAAGAGATTTATATATAACATGATGTAAAGGATGTATAAAAAATTTATCTCTTGTTTATTTTGGATCTCGTTAAAACCTCTGAGGTAAATGAGAGCTCATGTTAATCTGAGTGTAAATGATCCTTTTTCAGTTCTCCTTTGATCTTCTTTGAAATTTTCGAAAATCTTTTGGTTCCACTCAAACGTGAAGCTCTTGTGATCTTTGATTAAAACACGATGCTAGATAATGTTTTCGGGTTAAATAAGGTAATAGTTTTTTAATGTATCGTATAACGAATATATATTTACTATAGCTAAGTCTGTGTAAAGGTTCAAATAATATAATTAACGACCAAATGGTTGTGGGGTTGTCAACTTTCATTATTTGCTATTCGTCATTGCCCGGAGGACATAATATATTTTTTTTGTTTCAGCCGAAGCTAAGGTAGATATCTACGTTCACAGAGTAGAAATAAAATATTTAATTTTACAAATTGTAACTAATAGATGTATTTTTATTAGGGTCATTCATAAACCACCTAACACTGTTGAGATTGGGTGGGAGAGAGCTCTACTATCTACATGGTGTTATATGGAGGAGAGGGAGAGCTCTAATATCTACATGGCGTTATATGGAGTGAGGGGGAGAGCTCTAATATCTACATGGTGTTATATGGAGGAGGGGGAGAGCTCTAATATCTACATGGTGTTATATGGAGGAAGGGGAGGATAATCACATTACTACGCAACACACATATTATACTTACATTCTAATTTAAAAAAAATTAATATTAATATTTTTGCCGTTGGTAAGCATACCTATAGATAGCTTCGGTGTCAAACTTTATAGTGCTACAAAAGCTTCCAATATGATTTTTGACGTGAAAAGTTACGAAACACAGGTTGTAAGGGGTTGTGGTCAAGCTAAATTATTATTATTACTATTATTATTATAATTATTATTATTATTATCAGCAGAAGCACATCGTCTTACTACTCGTTCGGTCGATATGCACTTACGCTAATGTGTAATTGTAGGATGGTTGTGAAATGAAATGGAGGACATACAGTTTAACGTGGAATCCAAACCACGGTGGAGGCCTGGAATTCCACACATTCACAAGTTGTGATTAATACACGTCTTGTCAGAAGTGAAGGAAGTGTTTGTTAATCAGATAAATCTGTGCTGGGACCGAGGATTGAGCCCCGGACCACAGTACAGAAGTCCGACACCTTACCTCTAAACCACCAGGTCACCCTCGAGCTAAATGTCTACCTGCATGGATAAGTGTCAAACAAGTTAAGGAAAAGCATTAAGTTGTTCATGGATAGGCCTCAACTGGTGAGTAAAATTAAGATCTAGATTAATAATAATAATATTTATCACCGCGTCTTACTACCCATTTGGGTTATACGCTTTAAGTACTAATTACTCTAATTGATTAGGAATTGGGAAGGTTGAATTATGAGGAAGTGAACCCGCATTTGCGTGGAGGGAGAGTGGAAAACCATTTAGGAAAAACCACCCCCAGGTCACCCGACCGAGATTAGAACCTCGATCTCCCCGTCCTCAGCAGTCGAGCAGCTCAACACGACTCGCGCGTTAGCCAACTACTCCACTGAGGCGGGTATCTAGATTAATAATGTCAGTGTGCTGGAACCCGGGGTTCAATCCTTGGTCCCGGCACAGATTTATCTGATTACCTTCCTTCACCTCTAACAAGACATCTTGTGAATGTGAAGAATGCCAGGCCTCCACCATGGTTCGGATTCCACGTTAAACTGTATGTCCTCCATTTCATCTCACAATCATCCTACCGTTACACATTAGCGTAAGTGCGTACAACCCGAACGGGTAGTAAGACACGGTGATAATAATAATAATAATAATAATAATAATAATAATAATAATGTAGCCATGATTCAAGTATTAATTTTGTCCAGAACCAGTAGTGTGTGGTGGAGTAATTCCAGTGTTAGCAGAGATTGTTTAAACTGTACCTGTGATAATGTTTTCCCTCCCTCAACCTTCATTTGACGTTAGCTCTGTTCTACTCCAATGAGTGTTCTATTAAGTGATAAAAACAAATTACATGTAAAATTTAAACTATGGTATGATTTTGGTGTGAAGAACATTAGAAGTTAGTTAATAAAGTTACTAAAACAATGTTCATATATTCATACATAAAGTCATGTCATCTGCAGATGCTACTTTTGATAGATATTATCAATACCTATCAAATAACACAACTAATATAAGAAAATGTTATCAATGTTGGCTGCAAATAAATATGTTTGAATTTTCTCTACTGTTCTTCCAACCAAAATCAGGGTATGGCTATGCTTGCCTTGGTAACAATCCACGTCACGTGACTGTCTAGAAAATATATTTATCCCCATTATTCCGTATGTTGAACACTGCCAGTAAAGCATTCTTGTATTATTTTACTCCTTTAAAAACTTTTTTTTAAATTATTTGTGAGTAAACTTTGTGTTCAAAACATCTTTAAATAGTTTTGAAACTCTTCATCCATGGTAATACATAGTTATCCTCTGACACATTCTAAATAAAGATTCTGAGAAGAAAAATAGACTACTCACTGCTTTCTTTCCATTCAAACTGACTTTGAACTACCACTCAAACTGACTTTGAACTAATCTATAAACCTGCAGTAAGTGACCCAGATTAAAATCGGCGAAGTGAAACTTTTAAAACGCATGCTTGTAATTGACACTTGAAGAGTTATGTTTGTGATAGCTACCCGCCTCGGTGGCGTAGTTGGCTAACGCGCTTGTTGTGTTGAGCTCGACTGCTGAGGACGGGGAGATCAAGGTTCGAATCTCGGTCGGGTGAACTGGGGGTGACTTTTCCTAAATGGTTTTCCACTCTCCCTCCACGCAAATGCGGGTTCACTTCCTCTAATTCAACCTTCCCGATTCCTAATCCATTAGCGTAATTAGTAATTAAAGCGTATAACCCGAACGGGTAGTAAGACGCGGTGCTAAATATTATTGTAACAATACAATGCTTTGTATTGCACAATTACTCCCCACCTAACCTAATATCACTAATAAAATTGCCAAGATACATACTACCCACCCCCAGAAATAACCTCCAAAAAAACCTATAATAGTACTCTTCTCTATTATAGCCCTATCTAGCCCATAACCAATACTCAAAGCCAGCATTCAGAAAGATCCAGTATAAACAGTGTAGTT
>CABFOW010000737.1:36123-64410 GCA_902141385.1 Timema californicum | reverse complement strand
TATGTCATGAGAACATAGGTAAAACTTGTTGTTAATTTACTCTTTGAAAGACCTTAAGTCTTGTTTTTGGTTATGAGCAACCAGTCACAACGTTATGTTTGAAGGACCTTAAGTCCGACGCAAATATATCAATGTTTTCTTTCAGAATAGTAGCTATAGGATGTTTTGTAAATAAGGCCGTCCTTTCCGTGTTTTTGTTAATATTTTTGGCAATAAAAGAATATTTTGTTATAAACTTTTTCTATTTACTGTTGATATTTTCCTTGTATTGTTACATCCTCTCTATCCTATAGTTTTAGGGGCCTTGTCTATAGGATCGGCAGAGGGTGTAATATTATATTATTTGTGATAGCTCTGAGTCGAGGCCAATTTTCATAGTTAAATCATTTTATAAATTATTATTATTAGCACCGCGTCTTACTACCAGTTCGGGCTATACGCACTTACGCTAATGTGTAATGGTAGGGTGATTGTGAGATGAAATGAAGGACCTACAGTTTAACGTGGAATCCGAACCACGGTGGAGACATGGCATTCCTCACATTCACAAGATGTCTTGTCAGAGGTGAAGGAAGGGTTTGGTAATCATATAAATCTTTGCCGGGACCGGGGATTGAACCCCGGCCGCCAGCATAGAAGTCTGACACCTTAACCACTGGACCACCAGGTCACCCATTTTATAAAAGACGCATTATTTTTTTGCGTCCAACATTTATATTGTTTTCTTTTAACACCGCTTCTTGATACCCGTTCGGATCATGTGCATATGTACTAATTACGCTAATGTGCTACGGATTTGTAAGGATGAGTTCAGATGAAGTGTATCACATTTGCGTGAATGTAGAGTGGACAACCATTTAGTAACACCCACCTTCAGTACATATTACTGGGATTCTAACCCCGGGTTCCCCATCATAGTCTGCCTAATTTATTTCAGTAGTGATGCCTTAGCTGCTTTGGTGACCACATAGTCTATCTCCAAAATTACTGATCACCCATTAGTATAATCAGTAAAGGTAAGACTGTTATATTTCAGGGTAAACGTGGAGTACACACACACACACACATATAAATATATATATATATTTATATATAAACTCTACAATTAAGTGTGTATTTTGGGTAGGTACCAATAGATTAAAAATTAAAACTTATAACTAATGAGTATTTACGAGGAGGTGGATTGAAAAAAATTTAGTTCTTTTCACCTTAAAGAAAATCAATACGTTGTTTACTAAAGGAAAGTAGGACATTTTGGTGTCAACTAACAATTTAAAAAAATAGGGTAATAAACCACTTTTTAAAATTACAAGTATATTTATTTTGTGGTAAAATTGATACCATTTCACCATAATAATAATATTTAGCACCACGTCTTACTACCCATTCGGGTTATCCGCTTTAAGTACTAATTACGCTAATGGATTATGAATTGGGAAGGTTTAATTAGAGGAAGTGAACGTGCATTTGCGTAGAGGGAGAGTGGAAAACCATTTAGGAAAAATCACCCCCAGTTCACCCGACCGAGATTCGAACCTCGATCTCCACGTCCTCAGCAGTTGAGCTTCAACACGACAAGTGCGTTAGCCAACTACGCTACCGAGGCGGGTCATTTCACTATACTATTATTAATATTTAATAGGTATAGATAATTTCTTACTAAAGTGAGGCATGTTTATCACTTGGCTGATTTACAAAGACACGAAAGTAGATATACTAAATTACTTAACTTTCTTTTACGCTTATTCCTGTGAAAATTTGTCTATTATCTAACGAAATATATTTTGTGGCCATGAATTTTTCAAATACATTTTATTTATAGTATGTGATTTATGTACCACTTGTGAACTCATTTAACATTCATTCGTAAAATATTTACAGTTCAATACACATTCAGAACGATTGGCTTTTGTCAGACGGAGTCAGCTGAGGGACTACTTACTGCCAAGAATGATTCCACTTGACCAGACTGTACTAATAATACATTCTCTCTCACCGAGTATCAAACTTGAACTTTAAAGTTAATTAACACACAGTTACTCACTGCTTTATTGTATATGGGGTTGATAAAATGGTTAGTGAGGGGAGGAGGGGGGTTTACTCACTGCATTATTTCGTGTTGGGGGGGAGTGATCAAAGTAGAGTGAGGGGTTGGGAGCTCTTAAGTCAAGCTGAGAGAACACTGAAAACAATCTGGGAGCATCACTCGCGTCTGATATTAATATTTTGATAAAACTGAAATTCTTATTGTTTGCAACGCTTTATTTAAACTTGTAAGTTTCCTAACTGTAATACATTTACTCCAGACGATACGTGACGTAAATATAAGGAGAATGTGAACATAATTTACTAGTTCTTGCCTTGTTTTGTTTTTTATATACAGTTTAATCTAGTTTTAAATTTATATAAAAACTGTTATTCGAATAAAACCAAGGGCTCTAATTAGTTAAGTATTTGGTGTATTTTCATGCGAAAAAAATTATTATTTTATTAATGTTTACTTTCTCTTTTTAGGAGTATGTTAAAATAAATTTAACGTAGGTTACATGTGAAGTTTGTAAACATTTTACTGAACTAAAATATTATTTTTATTGATTTTTGTAGTCTGACATGTAAGATATAGTTTTAATTATGCTTGTAGAAGTGTGTAAAACGCATTTAATTCCTCAGGTAATTAATTAAAAACCACTACTTTAAGTGAGGATAGGTGTTTTAAATAATGATTTGATTATTTTGAAAACTTAAGCTCTTGGGGTACTTTTGGATAAATGCCTAAGTATTAGGGATTATGCAGCTAAAATAAGTTTTAGACACCAACTTTGAACATTTCACCCTTCTTAAAATAATTCATCAACTTGTTTTATCTAACTTTTTAAATCTTCTTGTCATAAATTGTGGCATTGTTATGCATTTATATCTCAAAACAAATTTTTTCATGTTGTTTACAGATCCATGAAATGATTATTAGAGCAGCTTGAGATAAAATTTGATAAGTTACCGATGAGTGTGGATATTCTTAATTTTAACCAAACAAGTTTGTAATATTATTTTTAGCACCACGTAATACTACCTGTTCAGGTTATAAGCTTATGCGCTAGTTACACTAACAATTTGTGGATAAGGAAGGTTGAATTATTAAGAATTGTACACGCATTTGCGTGGAGGTGGAGTGGAAAACCTTTCAGGAAAACTTTATTTATTTGAGTTATTTAATGTGAACATTCTGAACTGACTGATTAAATCTCAACACGAGAATTTCTATGAGTAAGAGCGAAAGGGCCTACCAATTTTGCCAGGGAAGGTATTTTCACATGCCTTCCAGGATAATTTTACATGCCACAATCGACATGGAACCGACAGATTTACGTCCGCTCCGAAGGAAGTTGTGCCATTGATTTTTATCGCCCAAGAAAAATTCGACACCATCTGGGTTTGAACCCACGAACAACGGGTCTTGAAGCAAGCACTTTACCCTAAGATCACTAAGGTCTACCATTTAGGAAAAGCTATCTTTGGTACGTCCAACTGGGATTCAAACCCTGAGCTCCCTTGAACATAACGGCCACCTAAGCAGGCTAAGTTTGTAATTAATTTATAAATAAAAAAATATAAATATTTACTTCACTGAGATATAAAGTCTACATAAAAATGTGCCTAAATTTTTGTATTTTCTTTAATGTATGTGTTTTATTTTTACTAGCATGATTGCATATCCAAAAAACACACATCTCATTCTTTTGTAAATTTAATAAACTACTACGAAAGGCAGAGAAGCCTGTCAAATATTTTGACATGAATGCCAGAAAACGTTAATATCATTGTGAAACAGTGTTTTGAATAAAATGTGGTTCAGAGGAAGTGTAACTTGTGAAAGGTTTCATGTGTAAAACCTGTTTATTTTCGTATTTATGTAAAACCAACTAAAACTTGACTCTTTTATTACACATTGTGGTTGAAAGCTTGACTTTGTGGTGTTAATTACTGGGCTGGTATAGAGGTGAAAGGATCTAGAGTGGAATAATGTTAAAATTACACAACATTAGTTATCTGTATGGGCTTGTGTTATCTAACAACATGGGACAAAATGTGTTTATAAAATAGCTAGACAAAAATGTGTTTATAGAATACCTAGACGAACATTTGTTTATAGAATACATAGACGAACATGTGTTTATATAATACCTAGACAAACATGTATTTATAGAATACATAGAAAACATGTGTTTATAGTGTACCGAGCCGTTGGATATTAGCTCACACAATTGTGTGACATTTTCACCTCTCAAGAGATCGTCTATGTTTCATGAACTACCCTACTGATTGGTCCCCTCTTGACCTAGATGTCTATATGAGTGTGTTTCGAGGTACTCGCCTATAAGTTTAATTTCGTTCAAATGCAGTAATTAACCATATCAAGAAATTGTAATGTTGGAGCTTCACTAGCTTCGTTTTGCCTCTTTCTCTTTGCTCTCACTGCGCATGCGCTTACCCCCCCTTTGATGACCGCTCTGACCTGCGCTGTTGACGTGATTGACTGACAACTGTTCTCCCCTTACTATTTCCTTCTCAGTCTGGAAGTGTATTCAATATACCACTCGAGCAGAATAAGATACAGCACTTGTAATAATTTACGACTGATCTCGGTACCTTCTCTACTGTAGTAGTTAATCTGAGTAGGCTCTGGTAGGAATGGAATCCGTTGGAGTCAAACGCAGGGGTTACCCGTAGGTAATATCCTGGATGATCAACAACACCATAGTCTATCGCTGGGGCACTAGATGTGTGCCGCATGCTCTACCACTGGGGCTACAATAACGCTGCGCTGTCACAGCTGAGCTCTACGTTTCAGTTGGGTTTCGCACGGACTGTTTGCTAGCCGGACTGGCTAATTCCCGTCTATGTACGATTCGTACTGTTGCTCGCCGAGCTGTGCATCTTTTGCTATGTAATTCTTAAATTATAGCGACGAGTAATGGGAAGGTTATTTATTAAGCACCCGCCTCGGTGGCGTAGTTGGCTAACGCGCTTGTCGTGTTGAGCTCGACTGCTGAGGACGAGGAGATCGAGGTTCGAATCTCGGTCGGGTGAACTGGGGGTGGTTTTTACTAAATGAGTTTCCACTCTCCCTCCACGCAAATGCGGGTTCACTTCCTCTAATTCAACCTTCCCAATTCCTAATCCATTAGAGTAATTAGTACTTAAAGCGTATAACCCGAACGGGTAGTAAGACGTGGTGCTAAATATATATTTATTAAGCATCGGCTCAACTTATTTGGGAGTCGTGAAGAGCTCGTTTCTTTCTAAGTCAATCCCCTGGTAAATTGATGTATATAAGTATTGATCTAATTAGGCTTATATTATAAGAGTTGTCTCGAGTCAACTAGGGCATCATAGTTCAATGAGTGGATATAGTTTCTTACCGACATGTAATACTTGTGTTGTTTATTGTGATAAGTGACTTATCCGCATGAGTTTGTTACTTTAGAATTATGTTTATATATACAGCCATCACTATGGCTATGTGGGTATTTAAAGTTAGATTGGTTGTTTGGCTATGTTGTTTGAATTTCCAAGAAGGGGACGTCTTGAGTCACTAGTGGGGAGTGCTAGATGTGTTTTCATCACCTAATTAGGTTTCTTGGCCCTGGTTAAGTGTCTTGTATTGTGTTATTGTGGGATCCTGTATTTTACTACTTATTATTGGCTCTGCCGTCGGGCAGCCTTTGTATCGTTATTGCAAATTTATTTGAAGCCACGATGACGGCCTTCTTATTTCGTACTTTCGTTGTATTTGGGATCGTTGGGTATACCTTGTAGACAAGTTTTGTTCGTGTGTGTTGCCACTGTAGCTTTAGGTTGTAGCTATTTTGCCCTAACTGAGGCTAATTATCCCCGTATAAGAGGGACTAGATTAGCGCCTCCTCATTGTGACTATGATGATAACTCACTATTAGTTACCATAGATAGAGCGTTTAGTTGCTTAATTGATAAATTCCTAAGTAGCTAGGCTTCTTAAGAACCTGAGTGAGCACAAGCTGATGGGTTAGGGGTCATGTTCTTTGGGGTACAGACATTAAACCGAGTGAGCTCCTTCTTGAGGTCAGTTGAAGGGATTTCTTTAAATATTTATAATTATTGACCCGCCACTGTTCACTTTGTTGTAGTGGGAGAGTTGTAGGGCCTGTCTTATCGGGAACCTTTAGGATCCTGGAAATTGATCCCGAACAATAATTTACTTTAGTTAACCATTATTGGATCATTTGCCTGTGCCCACAGGGCTCATTATACTGGACATTTTGTTTTCAGTTTATTGTGTATTTCTTCATCTACTTGTTGTGATACTACACTCCACAATCACACTATATTTATTACAGAAGACAACGGAAACCAAGTGAACTATCCTTAATGTCACATACTGTGCTCTGTTATATGTCTAATTAATAAAACTCTGTATTATTTGTATTTCTTTCTTTATGTATTTGTTACCTTCTCTAAACCTTTAGGGAGGGTACATTAGAATACCTAGACGAAGATGAGAGGGTAATTTTAGTAATGGACATCAAAGAGTTAGTGTGTAATGAGGTGGACAGGATTAAACTTGCTCAAGATAGAGATAGAGTATAATGAGGTGGACTGGATAGAACTAGCTCAAACTAGGGATAGGGTGTAATGAGGTGAACCGGATAGAACTAGCTAAAGATAGAGATAAGGTGTAATGAGGTGTACTGGACATAATTATCTCAAAATAGGGATGGAATGTAGTGAAGTGGACTGGATGGAACTAGCTCAAGATAGGGATAGTGTAGTGAGGTGGTCTGGTTAGAACCAGCTCAAGATAGAGAGAGCGTGTATTTTGTAGGGGTGGTAATATTTCTAGGTATTAATGCCATAGAGTAAGTAAATAAGTAAGAGGGTGCAAGAGCTCTGATATGAATTAATATTTAAACTCTTATTCCATCCCTACCTCTCTCACCTCCCTCTTCACCCAATCTATTTTCCCCCTCTTTCTCTTTACGGAGCTTATAAATTTACATAAATTTGGTAGTCAGCAAGTATTTTTAAGTCGGCCACTAAAATGGCAAACCAAAAATCCTTATTTGAATATATGTTAAAAATGAAATCTTGGAACAGAAATCAAAACACAGAATTTGGTTTGGAGCAAGGTGTCAAATTTAGATGAATATACGTATCCGATTTGAACCTGCCCTTATCAAATGTTTTTTTTGTCAAATGTTTATTTCTAAAGTATGATACAAACATTTCTAATATTAATTGAAACATGTGTGAAATTGAACACAAACCATGACATAGTGTACAACATTGTGTGTTAGACAGATACGTTTTGCCAATATTAAATGTATTTATCATTTTAGAACAAAACTGGTTAATAACAAAATAATACCTATTGATTTTTATCAGTTATAATAGGTAAAGATTAAGTTCATTATATAAATATATATTATACTACTTAAAGCCACATAGCTGACTCACTCACTGACATTAATGTTTACCCCCTTCCAGATGAGCCAGAAACTTGAAATTTGGCTAACTTTTAGAGTCTAGCCTGTAACCGACGGGAAAATTCCAAAAAGTTAAAAAATCTTAACCTCCAAAAAAGTTCAAAATGGCGGAGCAACTTTAAATTCAGTGCGAACCTTTCTTTGGAGGTATCTTGTGGCTAAACGGTAAGACCTAACAAAAAACGGCTCTGGAATTACATTAATTTACATCCACTTAAAGAGAACACATTGGTTGGCAAAGAGAGTATATATATATATATATATATCACTTTTCGCACAATCGCAATTTTCCTCTCCTTTTTAATGAGCGAGAAGTCAAAGAGTATAAACTCTAGTTATTGTGAATGATTGGTTGAAGTGGACCAAGGTAAAACTATGTTTGGAGGGGCTGCCAAAAAAGAGGAACTACTCGTATTTTTAAAATATTTATCACACGGCACGTTATTTTATTATGTACAGTAAATAAAAAAACATAAGCTAGATTATAAGGCATATAAAGCTATGATAGGCCAACAAACCGGTAGATGAAATATGTATGGCTTGAATCAAAAAAACTTACCCAGGCCAGAGGTTGGAAACAGTTATGGATTAAAAAAACAGTATATTAGGACATTTTAATTTTAAAACCTTAAATTAAAGGAAGAAAATCTAGTTATGTAGATAGTTGATTGAGCATGATACTCTTTTGTCTGTATAAAAATCAGCTAGATAAGAAATTAATCTCTTGAATTCATGAAACTCTGAAATCAAAAAATTATTCTTGGTCAAGAGCCAAAACCATGTTACCTATTGGGTTGAAACTTGGTATCTAGAGCTTTCATAAGGTTCTCAAGTGTTGATATCTAATTCTTAAATAAGGGTAGTTTACTTAAAGGCAAAAAGAGAGAAAATCGAAATAATCCAAATCCTTCCAAACCATCTCTAACAATTTTGATTATACTTTGTAGCCAGATATTGTTTCACATTAAAAACAAAATGGCAATTTTCATTTTCACATAAAAATGACTTTAAGCGCACTTTATATACGCAGAAATTTCAAAGTTTGATCATATCTTCGCAACTAAGATACAAAATAACAGTTCGTAAAGTTGTAGTATTATTAATAATTTTCAACTTTTATTTGGAATGTATTTTTATAGAACCAATAGTTTCTGAGATGTAAGCATATTTATTTATTTTTAACTTTTTGACAATTTGTAGTTGATTGTTACTTTATATTTTTGTGGGCAGAGAGATTCCTCTTTTCTCATTGTTTTTATAAAAACATATTTTATTTAATGTATGGTCTTTAGTGTAGTGTTTTTGTAACAATGTATACAATTTCGTTTAATACATCTTAAAAGTGTTTTTTTTTGTTATTGGTCTATTTCAAGATAAAAGAGAAACTTTGCGATGCATCGTACTATTTATTTATTCAAATTATGTCACTTTATTATGAACTATATCATAATGCTATTATTTTACTGCATATCTATAATATAATGAAATGTATAAGCCTATAAAAATTCATATGTGCCTATAACCTTACAAATGGTAACTCACTAATAAAGATACAAGCATTTTTTAGTTAGATTAATATTTAATTAAGACTGAGCCATGAAAGTACAAATTCTTGGAAAAACCACCCCCCAGTTCACCCTACTGAGATTCGAACCTCGATCTCCCTGTCCTCGGAAGTCTGGCTCAACACGAACCAGTGCGTTAGCCATGTACGCCACCGAGGCGGGTCAATATAAATGCGATGATTTTGGGAAAAGCATTTTTTTTATCAAGCCAATGAAAGTCTACAAAAAGAATAGCTAAGTAGTAATGCCACGGGACTTGTCTATACGAGTTTGCAAACTCTATGTATCTTTTAAATTATTAACATTAACAGAAGTGAAATCATTTAGAATCGCGATACGTCAAGTGAATTTCTCGTGTTTTTTTTTGATGATTCTTTACTCACAGTAATCTGTGCAATCAAAAATTAATGTTTTATACTGTACCACCCTACGGGAAATAATCTTCCTTTTACCGTCTATTTATGGACACAAGGCACGTGTTAAATAGACAATCCTGAAGGTTAATGGACTGTATCCAGTAGCGTAATGTCCTTCGATACACAAGTGAGGGCCTCATCTCATTTCCCCTCGGCATCCCGTGGCGTTGCGTGGGCGCTGGAGGGGAGTGAGTGAGAGAAAGAGAGGAGAGTTTCGGGGGGATACATTCACACTAGAGCTAGACTGCATGAAACATTCATCGCGCGCGAAAAGACAGAGAGAGCTAACTAGAATCGATACGAGAGCGAGACCAGAATACAGCAATGACTCTGCCAGACCCCAGCTATTTCCAACCCCCCACCTTCCCCCTTCCCTACCCAACCATGCTAAAGGTATGTGTCGACATATCTTTGACGGTACTGTACCTTGAGTGCGCACGGTTGAATGTACACTTGGTGAATTGAATGCCTTATGCAGTAGTAATCCATACATATGTGTGTGTGTGTAGGTGTGTTGCGTGTAGGTGTGTGTGTGTGTGTGTGTAGGTAGCAGGGAGCGAGGCGGGAGTGTTTCCATTACAATATATATATATATATATATAAATACATTGATGCAAATAAAGCGATAACAAGATACTTTAAAAAAAATCACTATTTGAAGGTTCATTTTGAAAAGGTATTTTTATTCGCCTATTTTATTTTATTTATATCCCTTACTTACATCGGTGGGCACCTTGTCTGATATATTTTGCAGACTAAGTGTGAGTCCGGGCTCGAATCCCATTTGGGAGAATAGTGCTATGTTTTTATTAAATGTGTTTCCACCTTCCTGCCAACTTAATAAATGTATATTTACTACAGATTTATACCTTCCTCATCCTTACCCCGTTAGTGTAAATATGTGAATAGCCCAGATGGGTATAAATTCAAAGTGCAAGAAATAAATTCTCTACAAAGTTTAGACTATATATCATAGCTTTAGAAAACATATTTCAGCATCAATAATTTGCCCACGTGCTACTTAAATAGAATTAGGTTCTATGAATACCATTCTTAACAACGGAAATCAAACTTAGTTCTAAAAGATAGGTTAATGTAATGGAGGAATTGACAGATAGTGAATAAACCTCGACTTAAAAAGGAGAGTAACCTTTTAAAATAATTGGATTCTACATAGGTTCAATATAATCGAGATAGATTTATTTGATTACAGTAACCATTAAAATATAATATTTTCCTTTTTAAAACTAGTGCTTATAAGAGTGAATATCTGAATTAAATCTTGAACACTGAACTGCGGAAATAATTTAAAAAATAAACTTTCTATAGCCCAAACTATCTTATTTTTAGCTAGTGAAAGGGGTGAAGTATTTAAAAAGTATATTAAAATATTTGTTAATTAAAGAATTAGTAGCACTATCAATTAATATATTCCAGCAAAACTGAAGACGTAATAAATGTGCATATAACTTAATGGGTTACTAAGAACCTAACTACTCTAGTAGTATAGTTTAGGTAATGATAAACACGTTAGTAAAATTAATGTGAGGGAAATATTTGTGAAATCAGGTGAGATTACGATCTTGGATTTATTCGAATTGTAAAACTAAAAATTGTGAATTACAGTTTATTATAATTATAGTAGTTAAATGATAATACTGTCTTCTTAGTAACACATTCTAACTAATAGTCATCGTTATTCGGTGGTAATGATTTATGTGTGAAAATGAAGGTTCCTGGGTTTGAGTTTGGTGTCAACATGGCTATTTTTCAATAAATTGTATATTATGTAATATCATTACATCCCATTTAACAATATTTTAACTAAATGGAAACACATATAATATTTATTAAAATACGCAGGTGTAAACAGGGAGCTTATTGAATTTATTACATAGTAGTTAGGGTATATATAGGGCTTTAGAAGTTGTATTTCTCATAATTCAGACACTTTGAGGGTAAAAGAGTGCTTAAAATTAACACAGATGCTTTGAAACGTCATTGGATCATTACTTTTTTATTTATTTTTTATTTTAGCACCATGTCTTACTAGCCTTTTGGGATACATGTTTATGGAGTAACAACAAATCTGTTCCGTTTGGGTGAAATATTTATGTTGTGACAAAAAATCTATTAATGTTGAGGAAGTTTGAAATCAGATTAAGTGTACCTGCGTTTGTTAGGAGGAAGAATGGAAAAAAACATTTATTAACCCTCCTTACTTATTTACGTATGATCGGGATTCGAACTTCAATAACACTGTCATTGGCAGTCCAGTTTATTGCTGACACCTTAGACTATTAGAGACCACCAAAGTGGGTTATGATGTATTTGTTGGTCGGTTAGTACGAACAAGGTCACACACTTTGTGTAATAAATTTTATCACTGCGTCTTACTGCCCGTTTGGTCTATACGCCTATGCACTAATTGCACGAATGTCTTGGGTATTAGGAAGGCTTAGTTGGGAGGAAATACATCCGCATTTGCGTGGAAGGAGAGTGGAAAGCCATTTAGAATAAATCACCCCCCTCATGCACCCGACCGATATTAAACCCCAATCTCTCCGTCTCCAGCAGCCTAGTCTAATACGAGAGTAGCGCGTTATACAACGCGGATAACATAGCGGATCTGTGTGTAATAGTTTTAGTCATTGACCTGGCATGGAGTGTTGCCGGGATAAACGGAGCTCAAACGGTACCTGTCATATGTTTTCATCAATCAGTGAAACACTCGTTGAGCAGGTATAAACCGAAATACAGCCCTATGCTAGGTATGTAATTTAAATCCAAATGACCCGCCTCGGTGGCGTAGTTAGCTAACGCGATAGTTTCATGTTGAGCTAGACTGTCGAGGACGGGGAGATCGAGGCTCGAATCTCGCTCGGGTGAACTAAGGTGGTTTTTCCTAAATGGTTTTCCACTTTCTCTCCACGCAAATGCGGGCTCACTTCATCTATATTCAACCTCCCCAATTCCTAGGTCATTAGTGTAATTATTACATAAACGTATAGCCTGAACGGGTAGTAAGACGCTGTGTTAAGTTGTTAATATGATTAAATCCATTGTATGATTGGTGGTCAAATGGGGAATGTGAGTGGGAAAGAACGTGTCACACAAAGTGACAGGTTTGACAAGATCTACCTACTCTGGCAACAATCGTAACCAACCCACTAGTCCATGAAACATTCCACCACGGGCTCCGAATTGATGACCGACAATCCGGAATGAAGTAACGCTACATTGCGTTCGTGTCGGGCGCAATCACAAACGTCGACATTTTGACGTTACCCGCGTGGCTCGCTCGTTCAAAAGTAGACAGTAATAATTGGGACCGAAGGGAACTCACACAGCTTCGATTGGAGAGTTGCCAAAATAAGCATATTCGGTTAAAGACGAGGGATTGTTTGAGTCTGTGTGATTTTGTGTACACTTGCGCTATGATTATGTTTAACTATAGATGTGAAAGACTAGAAAATGTCTCGAATATTCAAGAAAAAATATCATTATCGTCTTGAAAGTTAAAAATGAATCCAGAAAATTTGAAAAAATTGAAAAAAAAAGTAATAAAATTGCTAATAACGACTCTAAGAAAGTAAAAACCAAAAACCGGTTCTTATTATTTGTAATAATACCATGCAGGCCTAAAAGCGGTAGCAACCCCTTCCCCCCAAAAAACAACCAGCATTCGCTAGTAAATGTTTTGGTTATAAATATTATTTTTCAATTCAATATCAAACTTTAATATTAAAATCTGTTAGAATATAAAATTAAATTATAAATAGTATAGCCTACATCAAAGCTATCACTATTTTATTAAATAGATTTAAAATAAGTATGAGTTATATCTTTAAGTATTTGAATGAACTTTAAGATAATCCAAGCACCAATACAAATGTCAAAAAAGGAACTCTATAAATAATATATTTACTTTAGTAAACATAATTTACATTTTTTTACTTTCAAAGGACGTCTTCTCTCGTTCTCGCGTCTCAATTAATTTTTTTTATACACTCGTCTCGATATCGTCTTGAATTGAAAAAAAAAAGTTCCCGCACATCTCTAGTTTTAATCTATTTATTTTTGCACTTCGTATTACTACCCGCCTGACTATCTACATTCAATTACATTATAGGGGTAAGGGTGATGGATATATAACTTAAGATTAAATATACCTTCCTGCGGGTAGATCAGGTAGAGAATATTAACCCTCGGTACACGTAGTCAGGATTCTGGCGCTGACCTCCAGAATACGAGAATCAGAATTAACGAGATGTATGTTTATTTTGTGTGCCCATCAATGATTAGTACCAAGCAGTGAGCTAAGCCCTCTGTGTTAAATAATCTATGACCCACTTCGGTGGCCACGTGGTCTAAAGCACTACTCTCATGTTAGACCAAACTTATGAAGACGGGGAGATCGGGGTCCGATACAGGTCGGATGCACTGAGGGTGGTTTCTCTTAAATAGTTTTACACTCTATTTACAGGTAGGTATGGGTGCACTTCCTCTCAATTAAACCTCCCTAATCCATTAGTTTAATTAATACATAGGCGTCCAACCCGAATGGGTAATTAGATGTGATGCTTAAAAACATATATTTTAATTTTTTTATTACCGTGTCTTACTACCTGTTCAGGTTATACGCATATATGATATTTACTCTACTGGGATAGTGATGAGGAAGGAAGTATTATAGAGGTAATATAACCCACATTTGCGTGGAAGAAGAGGGGGAAACCATTTGGGAAAAATATCCTAATAAACCCTATCTGGATTTGTACCCCAATCTTCTCGTCTTCATCAGGCCAGTCTAACACGAGAGCGAAGCTATCAATTAAATACATACATTTATATATATCTTTGGAATTTCAAATTATTCGTACAGTTTGAGTAAAGTTTGATGGTTTATTTTAAACAGTGATTTAAAAAAAATAAGAAGGTTAAATTGGTATATTTTTATACATTTATCTCCAAGCTAGTTTTGTAACAAGTTCACGCTCTAACAAAGCGGTGTGTAATTTTAAGCTCAGCCATTCCTTTGTATTTTTTCAACAAACTTGTTGGCAACACAGCTTGTTTGGATTTATTAGCAAAAAAACATGTGTTTGTAAAGCTTCTCAAATTGTTTAAGTTTTATTAACAACACTGGGGCACATCTTTCTCATCCATCACCTCCCTTCTACCCACCCCCTTATCCACCCTAATACAATTTGTTGGAAGTAAACCTTGCAACTTGCCAAAATAATAAATTGCAAACAGCAAAGTTTTGAGGTTAAATAAATGACCTCGAATTCATTTACATTATCTCTTTTGTTTGTAAAATTTTATATATATTTTATTTAATAGAATAATCACAGTAAATTCAGTAAAATTACTGTGAATATGGGCCAGTAAAGTGTGTAATTGGTGGTACCAGTGGGAGTTGGTCACCCATTATGTAATATACCTTCTGGTGTAATATATGATAATACCTTCTGAATATTAATGAGATATGGGAAAACACAATGGTTGGAGGCTATACGCAGGTGTTTATTGAATAATTATTCAATGCAATAATAATATGTAAGCTATCCCAACATGATTCAGAATTGTCAAGAAACCTGCATCTGTGGGATCGTTAGTAAATCTTCTTTGGGGTTAGCAGTAAAATTTTACTAAATTATTAGCTATATTAAAAATTTATGCGTCACATAAATCAAGACATATATCAAACACAAAATATAGTAATTTAAATAATGTTTGTAGCTGTCATGTTTTTATACTTGTCAGACTATTAATTTAATAATGATTCAAATAAAACACTCAATGAAACATTCAAGACAATCCGTTAAAAAATAGGATACAAATTTAAACATTTGAAATAAATTCATTAGATAAAAATGTTTGAATAAAATGATTAAATGATTATTCTTGCTTAAAACTCTCACAACTTACAAATTCTAAATGTCTTTGGTATTTATTTATGATTAACTTTGGCCATTTTGGTAGTTTTAATACATAACCGTGTAAGCTCTAAGTGTATTTATTTCCTTTTGGCCAACTCCCGCTTCGGTGGTCGTATGGTCAAAAAAACTCTGTCGGGTTTATTAAAGGTGTTTTTTATAAACTAGTTTTCCACTCTGTTTTCAAAAAAATGTGGGTATACTTCCTATAAATATAATATTCCTAGTCCCTAAAATAATTAGCGTAATTATAGTGCATAAGCGTATAAACCAAACAGTTAGTAAGACGTGGTGCTCAAATATCCAACAATAAAACATTACGTAAAGTCAAACTAGCACAATTTTTACGGCCCAGCTCAATACTGTACCAACCATTGGTGTGATAACTCTCTGGCGCACTCAGTTAAACACTCACTTATTCTGCAATACATCAACTCCGTGTACTGTAAATCACACATTATGCACACTATTGAACACTGATTAGTTCAACAAAGCACCAACAGTAGCACACCCACGAAGCGTACTACTAAACCAGCCCCTGGGACTGTAGTTTACCCACGACGCACATCGCTAAGCAGTGAATAGCTCGCCAACAGTAGCACACCCACGAAGCGTACTGCTAAACCAGCCCCTGGGACTGTAGTTTACCCACGACGCACATCGCTGAGCAGTGAATAGCTCGCCAACAGTAGCACACCCACGAAGCGTACTGCAAAACCAGCCCCTGGGACTGTAGTTGACCCACGACGCACATCGCTATACAATGAATAGCTCAGCACACCCACGAAGCGTACTGCTGAACACTGTATCAACAACGCACCAACCAATGGTAAACAGTATCCCATATCCCTATTTTGATTCGGAGAACGGTTTATAAAATTCAAACATATTTCTTTGCAGCCAACATTCATAGTATTTTACTATATTATTTGTGATATTTTATATATTTTGATAATATTTATGAAAAATTATAGCTGCATCATGACTTGAAGTATGAATATATTAAATTGTTTTTTCTAAGTTTAGTAATTAACAAATTCTTTAAAAAAAAATCACCGCGTGAGTTAAATGTAAGAAAAGGCACTTGCCTTAACTTCTCTCAAATAAAGACATTATTATTATTATTATTATTATTAATAATACCCGTTTGGGCTAAGTGCTTCAGATACTGTTCCTTGTACCAAAATCAGGGTATAGCTCACCTATAACAGCGCAATCTTGTACAATAAACAGTATTCCCTAAGTGCAATTTTCCCCATATATGCAATACAAGAGCCTCAAATATCAATAGTTGTACCAAGCTGAAAATGTACACTTGAAACTTAACAGAGCCCTAAGATAAAGACCACCTTCACTTTTGTAAGTGGTTTTATTTCTTGAATTATATTATTCATGTTTTAACTTGTCATTAATTCTTCTTCTACTTATTTCTAATGTCCGCCAAATCGGATGAAAGAAAGATTTAAACGTACTAATGGAGACTGGAGGAGGGTGGATAACTAATAAATAGTGCTAACGTAAGTGAAAAGAGAAGTTCAATCAGATTTTTACAGTATACGTCTTGAAATAAAACTTGATTTTAGCTTAGGTTATATCTCTAAAACCTTAAAGTTCAATGTATCTACGAAGCCCATAGTTTTAACAATTTTGTTCAAAATTTGTACTTGAAAAGTGTTTTATATTTAAGAAATACAAACCTTTTTACGGAGAAAAATTCATTAGGGAGTAATTAATTGAAAAAAATACTATAGGAAATGTTTCTAAGAAGTGTAATATTATAATTACAATTTTACTCTAATCTTAGAACTCACTCACTATATATATATATATATATGACTTTGAATGCTGCATTTTTTTCGACGATACATTGTATATACCTTGAAGTTTTCTATATAGTAACATATTTGAATAAAAAACAAATCAAGCAAAAACAAATTAATTAATTAATTAAAGTCAGCATTGTTAGAAAGAAAAATCAGCTATTTTCAAACACAGTAAAATATTTTTTATTTAAAAATAAAAATGAACCACCCTCCTTTTATTCTAGAGTTACACTTGAAAACCAAATTTTACTGTGTAAAACTATTATACAGGTCCAAAAGACTGAATTTTAAAATGATAATTATTAATTTAATGTGAATTCAAATGTTCTAGAGTCAATATAGTTTTAGCTGAAAAGTTAGCATTGCTCACACTGTAATGGAGAACATATTTTTTATCCTGACAGCTTTAATGTAGTTGGTTATTATAAAAATTGTTTGCCATCCTTAAAGCATAACGAAAGGGAACGCAACCAAGCAAGTATATTTGCAGTTTTCATTACTTTTTTTTTAGGTAGAATATTTTAAATATTGCTCCAGTATATAAGCTGGCTAATTTTTGTTTCTCTACAGATATCAATCGCAACAGTTCTTGAATATTTTACTTGAACATCATGGAATTAGATGATACTCATTTTCAGTTATTTTAAAAATTTACTCATAAAATGCAACTATGTTAATTAATGATTAAAGAGTAGTTTATATTACTATGTGTAGAAAATTAAATCAAACGAATCTACTGAAACGCTACTATATCTATTTTGGGCATAAATGTTTTTTTCCCCACACTAATACTAAAAACGTATACCCCATCCATGGTAGGAAGGAAGGACTGTAAGTTATTTATTATTGTTAATATTCTTATTGACACTATCATTCTTGAAAGGAAAAAAAAAGTCCTCTCAGACCAACATTTATAACACAAACCCGTTAACTTTCATCCCAAATAAATTCAGACTTGTAGGTTGTTAAAAATTTAATTATAGTCCGTCAAGAATATAAAGGCTTCATCCATAACGTGCATAATTAAAGCAAAATTATACTTTTTCTAACGTGTCCCACTAACCTTTCTGGTTATAAACTATTGAAATAATTATGCTATTATATTAGGGTTGAGAAAAGTTTGATTTGAATAAAGTGTGACCACGTTAACGTGGAAGTAGAGTGAAAACATAATTAAGAACAAACACACTCAGCCCTTTGACATCTCCATCATCGAGAGTTAACTCCTTAGACCATTTGACCAACATAGTGGGTAAAGCAAGAAATTGCTTTAGGGAATAGTGGTGGAGGATAAACTTTCTTCTCCCCCGACGATAACGGTGGCTAAGTTTGGTGTCCTTTCCCATAACAAAAGCAGAAACCCTCAAGTTAAGTCAAAATAGAAAAGTGTTTGTTTGAGGGTCACTTGGTCGGTCCCTAAAGCAATTCCTCTGGCACCTGTTTCCCCACTATGATGTTTCTCATTAGCGAGGACACGTGATATTGATCCTAGGAAGAATGTTACTTTTGTCACGTTTCCCCTCTCCCTTCTCCCAAAGGACTAGATCGATGGCATTTGCAGCAGATCCCTCGACTTGGGATTCAAGACGATGGAACGAGAAGAGCTCATCTACAGTCTAATTTTCCTAGGAAGAACCTTATCTGACAGTTAGAAAAGTTATATCTACTTTCACGAATAGTATGATTCAGATACGAAGAACCGTATCTAACAGTTACCAAAACAATTTTAATATATTAATACGCCAAGTCATGTGTCACTTTTGATAAAAATTCATGTCCAACACCTTAGCTCGGTCAATAGCTTGTCTATTTGCTGAGATAATTATCCTGTGTTCGATTCCTGGAATGGCAAATAAAAAAATCGGTTTGGTGAAATGCCGGGGGACTGGGTGTTGTGTCTTTTATAGATATAGGTTGGTTTATAAGTAGTGTGCTGATGTCATCCGTTGGTTCAGAAAGAGAAATTTAAATACTTGAAATAAAAAATAAAATAAAATAAAATTATAGATTCATAATATAAACTAGTAATGGGTCAATAATTTTGGCCACAAAAATTGTCTATATTTTCTAAACTTTTTCTTATGAGAATTGAACTGTATTCATACTTAGTTATGGTGATCCAGCAGTCACTTTTGATATAGGCCTATATTATCAACACCTATATAATAGTATTAGTAATAAAAGTCAAACGTTATCAATATCAACCACAAAGTAAAGCTAAATGGTAAGGCAATCCGCACGGACTTTCTCGCTCTATTGTTTAAAAATAGAGATATTTACTCAAAACTCGTAATATATGTGAAACTAAAAGATATACTTTAGCAAACCCAAGCATAAATTGCACTATACGCATTTAAAACATTATTTTGAGTCCTAGTTTTAAATTTTATAATTTTACTTTTAAAGAATTAATGTCCTCATTTGTATGTTTGTATCAATAAAAAAGATCAATAATGGGTCCTTAAGGCTCAACATTTCGTATTAAAATTTTGACTTCTATTTAAAAATGTTGATATTTTATTAGGTGTTGCACATCTTCAGGTCATCGCATTACTATTAAATTTTTCATTTATAAATTTTGACGAATAAATAATGTAAATATGGACTATTGAGTGTAAATGGAAATAGATCATTGTTGTACAAACATTTTTACTAAGAGGTTTAAGGAAAAACACTATAAACTTAGAGACTTATATTTAATTACTCTATGGCATTGGATAATTATTGCGTTAAAACTTAAGTAGTATCTCTTTCCAACTAAGGCTCACAAAATTGTATTAATATATTTACCAATATCTCGGAAACAGTTGGTTTTATAAAATATATTTCATATAAAAGTTTGCAAAATTGTAGTACTATTACAAATTAAAAAGATAAGTTTAGTATCTCAAATATTTGCGGAGATACGGAAATTTCCACTTCTGTAAAGTATCCTAAAATCCATTTTCATGTGAAAATGAAAATAACCAGTTTATTTATAATCTTAATCAATTCCTGGATACTAATTTTAATCAAAATCGTTAAAGCCGATTTTGAGAGAATCGCTTTTTTCTGTTTTTTCCCTTTATTAAACTACTCCTAATTTTAAGTTTAAACAGACGCACAGACAGACGGCATTGCAAAAAACACTTTTTAGGGTTCGGGGGTCATAAAACGTAGACATCCTTCAACGTTTCAGGTTAGATATTTTACGGTTGCAATACTTTACCTTTAGTGTTCAAAAAGTTTATATATATATTGGCGTATAGCTTGAATTTTTTTTATAAAAATATATTTCTTAAAAAATATGTGTATTATAGATATATCTAAATATATGTAATGATAAGTGATTTAATACCTCATATAATGTTGGAGAAATTATAAAAAATTAGAATTTACTCATCAGACCAGAGCTCTTAAAGTCATTGTGCCGAAATGTTGAGAGTAACAATTTTTTTTAAAATATTTATAAATGTTTCTAAATTAAATATTTAACCAAAATTGTTAGAGCCTGTTTAGAGAAAGCCTACTTTTTCTCTTTTTGCTTTCAGTTAACTATCCTTAATTTTAAGGTTAGAAATCCAATTCCAAATACCCCTTGTGGCAGCCCTATGAAAACCCTAGATACCTTATTTTAGCCTGATTGGTAAAATATTTTTGGCTCTAGTTGGAGGGATAAACAGAAAGACGGAGATTCAAAAGCCATTTTTTCAGATCCGGGGGGTCATGAAACGTCAAGATTATTCAAAATCTCGAGTTGGATTTTTTTTAAGATCACAATACCTTCTCTACCTGTAAGATAGTGAGAAAGTAAAAACGCTTCTTTTCAATGAAGATTTGACTTAAGTATAATATATATTTTAAAATCTATTTCATATAGAACTGAACACTCTAAATTTTTTATTATACACCATATTTTACTTTTCTTTCCCGTCCTATTACCCCGCTGAGATTCATGCGTGTAAAATACCCTAATGGAGGGGCATTGTGGATGTTCTAAATTTGAACAAAAATATCTCGATTCACTTTACTAACATCATTGATAAAAGGTCAAAATTAACTTGAACTGACATATAAAAAGAGATAAAGATTATGAAAACGAACCAAACATTTATTTTCTAAATCTATCGTTAAAATATGCTGGTCTATTAGTAATTATATGTGTGTATGGTTATGTAAAAATCTAAATATATTAAAAGTATCAAAAATAAAATGATCGACATCTGCATCGGTGGGTATAGTGACTAATTTGGTTCAATTTAATGGGGTTTGAGAGGTCAGAAATCGAATCGCAGATTGGTAATATGAGGTGTTAATTTCTTGTATGGTTTCCTACCCTTCTTTCACTAAAATAGGAGTTTATTTACGCTAAATTATAGTTCAATAATCCTCTAAATCATTAGTGCCAGTAATATACAGATCGATAGGTGTGTTGTATCACTGGAGGCGCTTGGAAATAAGAAGTGAAAACTTTTCTAGCTCAAATTTTAAACATAATGCATATATTTTCTAGTATTAGAAAATATTAATGTTCATGTCATATTCATAAGCTATTAGAAACCCTTGACTAAAGCACAAGTTCTTTTGAACACCATTATGAATGAGGTCAGATAATTACCATCTTATTACTAATAAAAAATAATCATCCATACAGCCAAAATGTTTGCGTTTTAAGGACGTAAATAAATAGCTTGTAAATGAATTCGCTATAATAGCCCAACGAGGCAAAAATATAAATATTTAAATAGTAATATATATTCTATTTTAATTTTAATTTTAATTTAAAAATTGAACAGCGTGTTTTTAAATCCTGGTCAGGAAATATCCTCCATACTGATTTTTTTTACGGTGTGCTACTACTTGTTTTAAGTTATACGAGTATATGATAACTGTTCTAATGGGGTTTGGACGAGTAAGGAGACATTTTACAGTGAATCTACCCATATTTGCGTGGAATGAGTGTGGGAAGCCATGTAGGGAAAATCATCTTCAGTATACAGGACTGGGATTCGAACTCTAACCTCCCCAACATCAGCAGGCCAGTTTAAGACGAGAGTGATGCCTTAGACCATTCAGCTAAAGAAGTGGCTCATTTAGATGATAACGTTAATTAAGTAGCTTAATTGGTTCTATTGTATACCACTATATTTTTGTGTTTTTGGTGTTGTGTATTATTTTTTACATTATACTATTTTTTAGCTTACCCGTTTGGTCTATACGCATATGTACTAATTACACTTATGTTTTAGAGATGGGTAAGGTGCAATTTAGAAGGGGTGTACCCAAATTTGCATGGAGGTAAAGTGGAAAGACCTTTAGGGAAAACCACCCTCAATATAGCCAAATGGGATTTGTACCACGAACTACCCCTCATAATAATCCAGTCCATTGCAAGAGGGATGCCTTAAACTGTGTTTCCACTGCTACAGATTTATACTAAAATAATTATACCTCTATTTAAGAATAAGTTTTGTTTTTAATCTACTTCGTAATTTAGCGTTTATAAATGACAAATTTTGAAATTCTGCTTATAGTGGGATTTTATTATTCATTTTACTATAATTTTGCATTAAATGTGTGTTAATTTTAACTATGAAACTAGCTAAGAATGATACTCACATCGGTGTATGTATGGTGTAACGCGCTACTCTCGCAGTAATCTAGAATACAGATGACGGTGAGATCGAGGTTTGAATCTCGGTCGGATGTACTGAAAATGGTTTCCCAAAAATTGTTTTCTACTCTTCCTCCACGTAAATGCGAGTAAACTTGCTGATTATAATCTTCCTAATCACTAATACCATTAGCCTAATTAGTATATAAGCGTATAAACCGAACGTGTAGAAAGAAGTGATGACAAATTATGATTTTTTTTTGCAAAGAAATCCAATCATATAAGTTAGTTTTAGTTATAAAATGGCACAGCTAGTCCTATATAATCAAGAGTATCCATAGAGATTTAACAAAATCAAGGTCTATAAATTAAAATAATTTTACAATAAATAATGACATATAATGTACCCCTCTCTTCATGATACTGATACTTATATCCGGCCTCTTCTATAAGGCATTTTCTTTCTAATTAGTCTCTCGAACGTGGCATTTGGGGCGTTAAGGACAACTTGAAGGAGAAAGGTCACAAGCCGCTCTACCCCCCCCCCTCTCCCCCTAATATCACCCTGATTTGTAGTCTGGTCGTAACATGTGTTCTACCTTGCTTAAGCTGCTACTGTATGAATACAGTTTTGTTGACTCAACCTAGAAATGTGTTAAAAAGTAATTTATTATCCTTGGATTTGAAGTTAATATTTATCTTTGGTGATAAAGTTAGACATAAACTAATTAATAAGTTAATATATTCAATAGTACATTTTAAACATAGAATATGCTAATGTGAATATGCTGACTGTTTTGAGTTTGTACAGCCAACAGTAATTCTACAACGCTACTGATGATGTGCACATTTTTTAGTTAAATCTATAAGAATAAAACACCTTAAATTTAAATTCTAAAGTTTTTACAAGGTAAATCTATGCTAATGTAGTGCTTAAGTTAGTTCACAAAAAATGTCTTTGATATTTCACATACTCACTGAAAATTTTACAAAATTACCGGTGAGATTACAAAACTATCATCATCCACCAGTGAATGTTAATAAGTAACGTCAAGATTAGGTTTGTTTAGGTAAGTTTGGACAAGTTAAGTTAGCTTATACAACCTTAGACTAGTTTACTTTATATTAGGTTAGACTTGGTTGGTTTAGGTTAGTTTGGATTTATGTTCTATATTTTCATCCAAATACTCTATATATTTTTATAAAATCCCTCGTAAATGTAGATAACACATATCATGTTTCATACTTTCACCAAACTGTATTGGGAAAGTTATAAAATCACTGGAACATTTAGATATATCCTATTATTTGTTTGTGAATGTGTGTAATTCCAGGCCTCCACCGTGGTTCTGATTCCAAGTTAAACTGTAGGTCCTCCATTTCATCTCACAATAACCCTACCATTACACATTAGCTAAGTGCGTATAAACCGAACGGGTAGTAAGACGCGGTGCTAACAATAATAATAATAATAATAACAATAATAATAATGGTTAAATAAACCATCGCTTTTGGTAACTCTACACTTTCACTGGTTATTTTTTTACATAACGAATTCAGCACATTCACAATAAAAATATAACCGGTATTCACTGCCTTTAAGATGTCAGTTTCGCAATATGTCATAAGTCATAACTAAACAAATATGCTTTATGTACACAATCGATTTATTAGAGCTATAAATTCAAAATACTTTAGATGATATGTTAAACGAAACATATTTTATGGCTACCATATTAAAACTGATAGCCATATTGTAAAACTATGTACTCTGTAAAGTAGCGAGAGTACCTTTCAATATTCCACTAATTTATAACTTATAAGTTTGGGTCATAGTATAACCAACACGGTAGGGCTATTACCGTTCAACGTTAATGGAGAGTAAATAGATCGTTTGGTAATGTATTATAGAATATCCCCGACATATCTCGTTTAATTTGGCCTATGTATTTGGCAGTTATCGTTGAACAAACAAATAAATAGGTCGATTTTGGAATGGCCGTCATATTTAAACGGATAACCATATCTAGAAACAATGTACATACCTTACTAGGCCTAGATTTAAAAAATATTCCTGCAAAACTTAGATAAAATTGGTCAACACATTTTAAGATTATCGTGTAACAAACTTTTGGATGGACAGAAAGAATAAATGCCAAATGGTCAAATTGGAACTGAAAATTGCTACGCTTGGTCAATATTTAACAATATCACCTAGCTCATTCTTATAGAAGAGGGTATCATATTTTATTTAAGAGATAAAAAGAACATAAAAATGGCATATATATTTTGTTAAGTAGACGGGGCTCTCAACACCAGATAATCTAATCCATTCCAAGATTTGAAATATAATTGATTATTTTACGAGTTAATATATTTAAAAAAAAGTAAAGTTTAGAGTTGATTAATTAAAGTATATAATTAAATACATTAAAATATATGTTAAATATGTAAAGTTTAGGTAAAACAATTAAAACATGTAATAAGGTGTTAGAATTTAAAATTCTTTAAGGAAATAGTTTGAGAAATTTGAATTGATTTAGTAAAACGAGTATTCAATTTTTTACATACTTTTTACAGAGATTAATTAATAAGTCAAATATACAATTATTTAATAATTAAAACAATTTGAAACAGTTTCAATAATACTAATTTATATCATTTTTTTCCAAACAATTTGCTCGTATACTTTTAAATTTATACACCAAATTTCTATCTACCTTTCAACTACACATTCACAATTTAGTATGTAACCATCAAAACTTCACATCTATTTTTATGAAATAAATCAATCCTATGAATTCGTTTCGATAACCTGTCAAATAATTATTTCATAACTTGGAACCCTCAGTTTTCATGATGTATGCGAAGGATCAACCTCCATCCTTGATATAAACAATGTAGTTTCACTTATAAATAATTGTTATTTAATTTTATTACATATTTATCTAATTTTTACACTAAATTATTCAGGTTTTCCACATCATACGTTTCACTAATACTATTTCCTATTTTAATTTGTTTGATCCCATAATTTGTTCTAAATAATTTTAAAACGTGAATTTGTTATTTGGTTTTCTAATTTTATTTTCAAGATAAATCTGATACTCATTGAAACTAGTTGTCAATATCGCCACTCCTTGCTTTGATGGCTGCAAGGTCAAACGTGCTATCCTTGCAGTAGGTTAGACTGACGGTGACGGTGAGCTTGAGGTTCGAAACTCAGTCGGGCTTACTGATGAAGTTTTCCACTCTCCCTCTACCCAAATGTGCATATACTTCCCCTAAATATAACCTTCCTAATCACTAAAACCATTAGCGTAGTTAGTACATTAGCGTATAACCGGAATGGAAAGTAAGACACCATGATATATTTTTTTAAATTTCGCAGTTTTTTTAATAACTGTACACTTTGTCAACCCAGAAAGGTGCTTACACTACTATGGCGTAGCTTATAGAGCCGTAATGCATCAAGGTAAGACTGATAACTTTCAAAATAAAAACGAAATGATAATTTCTCCCGGGTATTTATTGATTAATAATAGTCAAATGACTGTACATTTTTTTTACATACATGTCCAATTTAATCTATTTAAATTTCTCATTACCTGCCTCGGTGGCATAGTTGGCTAACGCACTAGTCGTGTTGAGCTCGACTGCTGAGGACGGGGAGATCGAGGTTCGAATCTTGGTCGGGTGAACTGGGGGTGGTTTTTCCTTTAATAATAATAATAAATTTCTCATTCTTAGGAAACTAGATACGCACCGGATTGTAAATGCTTACACTTCATTAGATGCATTGTTTTTATTTTCTTACATAACCTTTAGCTACCTAGAGTAATTTAATTATAAATACATATATGTACTTTACTTAATCTGCTCTAAAGTTAACTTTTAACTTAATATATTATTTCTTATAATGGTAAAAACTATTATAGAGTCTTGAAACAAAATTTGACTCCGCTAGCGCCTAGGCCATTCAAGAACAAATTTATACCACTTTATATCATTTCTTATCTCTTTAATTAAATACTATACTTGCGGGTGAATACCAAAACGGATAGTAAGATGCATGCTAAAAAAATCCTTACTAAGCTTTTAATAAGTCTTAATGTGATCCTATTTTATTAAAGTCCAAATATAAAAAGGTTTACAGACAAAACTATTAAATTACTCTCTTTTTTAAGTATGTAGGTTTTTACACACGTATTGTTTATTGGTTTAATCAATAGTCCAAATATGAGTAGGGCACTTAATAGAAAGTGCATACGCATTAATATGTAGAGCGTAAGAAAAATCCACAGTGATAAATAATTTCTAGCGTAAGTGGATGAGATATGAACCTTGAACTCTCATCACAAGCTATCAAGTATATTGTGAACCTGATGCCTCAAACTGCGTACATGTCCCCCTTATGCCGTATCACGATCAAATTAACTTTCACTTAAAGTTAATTTAATTTTCACGTAAATTAACGTAAAAGTTTTCTTTATGTTTTTGAATAAAATGTCATCAAGATGCAGTTAATTTAACGAACATTTACTTAACTTGAAAGTTGTTCAGGGGAGAACGTTCGCGTTAACTGAACTTTTAGTGAAGAGTACCACGTGTTATAGCCAGCCAATCATACTGCCAATAACAATAGCACTATTTATCTTTATATGGAAAACCTCTTTTACCTTTATGAAAATTGTATTAATATTTGGAAGAAGTTATAGGAAAGGTGGATAGAAACATATAAAAGGGATTAACACAGTTAACACTTTACATTGCTTCCATTTGACACAGAGGTAAATGGTTGCCTCTTAAAGAAAATAGATCGTCACCACCCAATCCCCCGACCTAGGTTTCATTCTATCGGAACTCATCAAGTAGTGGTGTGAAACGCGCAACGCAACTTCCTAAAAGAGGGAAAAAAAACACAATGTAGAAAATGGTAAAGAATGATAGTAATTAACTTGTGCACAAAGTCCTATTACTTTTGGGGTTTCATTATTGGTTGTTAGTGGTTTCACCAAGATCAACCATAGTAGCCCCAGGGGTGCACATACATACATATAGAGAAGTAAAAAGAAAAAGGATGTAAATAGAAGTATTGCAATTTAATGAAACAACATGATACATGATAAATATTTAGCACGTAATCTCAATAAGAACAGTCTATACAAACTAAGTAAGATTTTAGGTAGCATTGCCTAAGTCTAGGCCAACAAGGGGCGTGAGGCGCCAGAAGGACTAACTCAGACAATTGAGTTACGTTACTGGTCCCTCAATCACAAGGCATGTTGGCTGCGCACGTTTAGTTATGACTTACATAGGGCAAGTTCAAGTCCCGTTACATACGAGCGCCTAGAATACAGACCAAACCCCTTACAAGAGGCTCAACCAATTTACATAGGTATATTTAAACCTACGGGCCATGCCCGGT
>CABFOW010000737.1:6704-33840 GCA_902141385.1 Timema californicum | reverse complement strand
TAATAATAATAATAATAATGTTCTAGTTGTTACGTGAAGTTTCGATAATCCTGATCCCACAGCAGTTTATTTACGTTAAGTGAACGCTACGTTACGTTACGTGAATGTTAAGCTTATTGTAATCCCGGCATTAGTGTAGCGTAAATAAATTAATACATCAATAAAATAAAAATTATTACCACCCTTACTACCCGTCCGGGTTATACGCATTAAGTTAAAATAGCTGGATAGTGATGTAGAAGGTAAATTTAAAAAAATGTAATTTTATATTTTAAAAGTAAAACGCTCTCATCATCGTGGAATGGGATTGGGAAAGAAATTATTTAAAAAATACCCTCACAAATCCTCTTGGGATTCAAATCCCAGCTGTGATATTGGTCTGCATGCCCGCCTTTATTCTGCTAATCTGTATCATCTGCCAATTTTTGGATGGGTGTTTTATTTTCTGTCTTGCACCCATACTAGTGATTGTGTGATCTTCGGCGTTGAACTCGCATTATTTAAGGACACCGTTAAAAGGAATTGGGCTTTACAATTAGTCTAGGTGCTACAGAGGGTAGTTTTATAAGTGTGACTTATCATTGCGGTTTTCCCATCCACCTTACACGCTAATGTTGGAGCATTTATTCTCATTTCTATCCTGTTCCCTAACCCATTGATTAAGGCATTTGATATATAAGTTGAGATATGCTCTCTGATTTCGAAAAGAATACATTTTTATTACATTATTCATATGTTCATACGTTAAGTCATAGGATCTTCATGTCAATATTAATAGGTAAAGTCAATACTTCTAAATAAAATATTAAAAATCTAGTAAAATTTTATCGTTGTTGACGTAAACGTTGGTAGCCTTGGGGTAAAATTCTTGCATCATCACTTGATGTTCGTGGGTTCAAACTCAACCGGGGTTAATGGATTTTATTTGAACGATAAAAATATGTAGCACAACCTCCTTCGGATGGCTATTAAAGCCATCAGTATTACGTCGATAGTGGCGTGTAAGATAACCCTGGAAGTAGGCTATGTGAAATAACTTTCCCGGAATAATGAGTAGGCTCTTTCACGCTCGCTAATATACATTCTTTTGTGATAAGTCCGTTTAGAAAGTGCCGTTTAAGAAATGAAAATAGCTAAAAAATCAATATTGATCGAAAAAATATAAAATCTTTGTATTTTTTTCAAGTCTCCTTCTACCACAATTCAGCTATACTCTTAAAAAAATAAATACAAGAAAGTAATTATTAAGATATTATTTATATTATGAGGTTATTGTAAATAATATGTACAAGGATTAAAATTTGTCGAATACATTTGAAACTTTTTATTCACTATCTAAAAGCATTAGAAATATTATATAAATTATTCATCCCATGTTTTAGCTAACAAGAAGAGGCTTGTCAATTAGCGATAAAATAAATTTGTCACGTTCTTAACGCCGGCGTGAATTATCAGCTGGGGCGTTTGGCGCGCTTAGTAATAATTAATCTCATGTTTCATTGCTCAGCCAACATCCGTAGGTATTACAGGTGTTTAAGTCAGAATTTATTACCACTAAGCAAATGAGATACCATCTGCAATATTAAGTAAAATATTTGTACAAAGTTACATCCCAACCTTTATTGTTATTTTAACATTTAGTAATTTACTCGGTGATAGTTGCGGTATATTCTCAAAAAGGGAACAAAATATTATAGATAAAATGTATTTATTTATTAATATCTATTTGAGGTATTTAATATGCACTTTTTTAACCAACTGATTATATAATAACACGAGGATGTCTATGGGTAAAAGCAAAATAAATAAACTATTTTGCCGGGAAAAGTATTTTCACTTACCTTTTACAGTTCGATTACATGCCACAATATATATCGGACCAACGGTTTTGCTTTCCCTCCAAAGGAAGTTGTGCTACATACTTATATTGTTCAATCTGTCAACCATATCTCTGTTTTAATCCACAAACATCGGGTGGCGAGGAGAGTACTTTACCACCCACACCACCACCACCACCACAATATAATAATATATTTGTAGTTAGTGCATCTGTCTACGAGCTTAAGGGTTCCAGGTTCGATTCTCGGCTGTCACCTTTGGTATATTTCCCTTTAGGGGAGTGTTCCTAATGGTCACCAGGGTTTGATTAATTAGGCTTAAGTTAGGTTAAGAATCGTCCCGGTTCCACAACATTATAATTATCATCACATAATCTCATTGCGGGTAGTACGTGTAAAGTCCATTCACCCTAGGAGTTGTTTTCTGAAAGGCCTTTTTGCCTACCAGAAATATATTATATAGTAGGATATTTGTAGGAAAAAAGACCTTTCAGAGAGTAATTCCTACCGTGAATGGAGTATAGATAACCTCCTATGGTTTACGCTTAGCAACATTCTATGCCACCAGAGCGGCTAAAAGTCTACACATAAGGTAACCGAACATGGCTGTCAAAGTCTCTCCTGCTGAAATGTGCCATACGATTTAAAAAAACAACCTAACTCAACAAATATAATATTACTAGAATGTTCCGCATAGGTGGGGGTACGTGGGCATAGGATTTGACACAGTGTCTGGTTTACCTGTGACGGAAAGGTCAGAATTGGTGAAGCCTTCCTAGTACTTTCGTTGGTTTCTTGTTATCTTCTTCTTGTTTGTTCTGTTGTTTATTACATATCTTCATCACTTGGTTACTGGAAGAGAACTGAATATGGTTATATCCACTGGTTTATAAATAACAAAACTCGATACCAGGTTATTGAACGTTTATTAATTGGTGACTGAAATCATTTGTTTAACATAACAAGCTTACAGATTTGCGTTAAAATTACAACTGATTCATAAAGAACAATGTCTGATATAAGTGTTTGGTTTGACGTTAAAGCAAGCACTGTCTTGTTCGACTGACTCGAACTTGGTTAGTGACTGACCAAAAGTGACTGAATATAGAACGTGAATGAGAGTTGAACTGTGGTCCCACCCGCGTGGAAGCCAGAGAGCAAGACCACGTTACCCGCTATCTAGCGCCACATACGGCGGGCTCAGAGTTAAAGAGCGTGAGTGATAGTAGAGTATGACGTCATACTCTACATTAGAATCTAGTCTGGTTATACCTAAGATATTTTTTACTAGAGGGTTTACCACTATTCCTCATTAAAAAAATTTGGTATATTTCCTATGTATTCAATCCTACTTGTACCTAGTCTTCTTCTATGAACACAAGTATCAAATTTACTTCTTACATTTTCCTTGGTCTTGAGACTTTCTTTAATCTTTTGTAGCTTCTTCCTTTCTTGATATCTCTTAGTACTCCAAGCTTTCTTCTTCCTCTTTTTATTTCTATCTTCCCCTCTATGATCCTCTTCGTTAAACAGTCCCTACGTAATGTGTGGCCCAACCATTATCTTTTTATCTTCGTTATCATCCTTATCAGGAGCCTTTCTTCTCATACCCTTAACACTTCCTCATTTCTCATCCTGTACATCCATTTCACCTTCTCCATTATTCTCCACAACCATATCTCAAAAACCCCGAAATAACTTTATTTATCAGTGTAAATGTGTCGATAGCCTAGTCAGGGAGTAATATGCGTTGTATAAACACATTTGTAGAGACAAATTCGCACATACATGCACACATATGTGCACACACGCACATGAACACACAAAAAAGAGTGAAATAGTTCTGTATGTACTTAACTCGTACATATTTACATAACCTGTCATTCTTGAGCTGCTTTTCCAACATTGTGGAATGTTTGTTATAAGATAACCTAAAAATGGGGTTTACTCTAGTTTGGAGCGAGTCTATAATTTTTGTGCGCGATTTATTTGTGTGATTTAAGAACATTCAACACATTCAGCTGGCAGAACTGGGTGGTAATCCTCTTCTGTTTTGTTACGATTGTCCGTAATCGTTTTGGCTGGCTCTAGAGAGAGGCAGATTTGGAAGGGCAGCAAAACGTGTATATAGTAATTTTTATTTGTCTATTTTTTTTAGCATTCCACCAGTTTGGGTTTTACGCTTATGTACTAATAGCACTAATGGTCTTATGGATTAGGAAACACCTCTCTCTCTCTCTCTATATATATATATATATATATATATATATATATATATATATATATGATATTGTAGATTGTGCTCGGCGCAGATTGGTTAAGTTTCCGTTTAATATTCGATGATTTTAAAGAATAGAGAAATGTAACCCGCTTAGGTGGCCACGTGGTCTAAGGTGCTATTCTCACAGTAGACTAGACTGCCGATGATTGGGAGATCGAGGTTATAACCTCTGTTGAGTTTACTGATGGTGGTTTTTCCAAAATGGTTTTCCACTATCCTTCTTATATGTACATATAAGAGGTGAACCCACATCTTCGTGGAAGGATAGTGGAAAACCATTTTGGAAAAACCACCATCAGTACACTCAACAGAGATTATAGCCTTGATCTCCCAATTATCGGCAGTCTAGTCTACTGTGAGAATAGCGCGTTAGACCACGTGGCCACCCAAGCGGGTTACATTTCTCTATTCTTTAAAATCAACGAATATTATTATTATTATTATTATTATTATTAGCACCGCGTCTTACTACCCGTTCGGGTTATACTCACTTACGCTAATAGGTAATGGTAGGGTGATTGTGAGATGGAATTGAAGGACCTACAGTTTAACGTGGAATCCGAACCACGGTGGAGACCTGGCATTCCTCACATTCACCGAATATTAAACGGAAACTTAACCAATCTGCGCCGAGCACAATCTATAAGTGGAATCAACATCATGTTGATTCCAATCGTGCATACTAACAACAACAGTGAGTGGAACTAATCAACTATACTTATGTCTTATTTTTAAACTCAATGCTAGAACACTAAATTAAAGACACCCCATTGTAAAATATAGTATTAAAATAGTGTCACCTGAACGTGGTGATATTAGATTTCAATATTTCCTACTGGTAAAGGGAAGTTAACCTTACAAGCTGATGATCTCACACGACCATCATATACTGGACCATAAAATAAAGAGCTTGTAGAAAAATATAGATACGTGACGATTGACACTTTTGAAAGCTTGTATAGATTTATGAGGCTTCACATTTTTAAGACAAAACTAAATATAACTAACGTTGGTATTCTATTTTAAATTCTGAATCATAATATTTGAAACATTCTAATAATATTTCAAATTTGAAATAAAAAAAATAAATCACAAACTAAGATTTGAAAACTTAACATCATCAATATATTAATTATTTTAACAAAGTTTTGAGTCTCCTATTCTAGTTATTGACTTGGTTTAAGAATAGGATTTGGTACGAAAAAATTTGTTAAATATTTTATTCTATTCTATTCGAAACTTTTTCATTTTAGGATATTCATTTAGGATTAGTTTTGAACTGATAGGCAATTATTTGTATTTGATTCAAAATTAAAAGTCTTTTATTTACAGAGGGTTTAAAGCTTACCTTTTTACACTATTAAATGTGGGAATATAATGTCTTATTTTTCCCCCTTTAGAAATTTAGGAGCCATGAAATGTTGTTTAGCACCACGTCTTACTACCCGTTCAGGTGGCTCTAAGTCAGTCGTGGCCACACTAGCTGTTTAACTCTAAAGAGACCGTTGAATTGTGTGGCCCCACATTTTTAGAGCCACTTACGAATTACAGCCCAGGCTGTCGACCTAACATAACTTAACATAACAAACCTTCATATTTTTTCCAAAAACATTGAATGACAAGGACTGAAGTTTGTATATTCCAATAGTTTTCGACATGAGATGATGGTAGCTTATATCCGAAATTTAAGACAGCATGATAAATAGAACACTACTAATTAGATGTATGCATCTCGTTCTTCTCTCAGGTGAGTGGGCCGCATCCCTACGTGTTACTCAAAAAGCCGGTCCGCAACTTGTACATGATTTCAAGATTAGGCCACAACTCACCTACATAGGTTCAGGTAAAATATATATGTACTAATTAAAGTTTAGACTTAAGATAGAAAATTCAGGAAATAACTATAACAAAATATAAAACTTGTAATTTAATGAATTAGATAGTTTCAAAATTGGTAGATGAATTTTAATGTCACTTAATTCATCTACCAATTTTTAAACTATTTAATTCATTAAATTATTTTTTTATATTTTGCTATAGTTATTTCCTGAGCTTACTCTGCAAGTCTTATCTTTAATTATTACCACTCCTTTCTTAAACTACATTATAAAGTTTTCTAAAATGTCATATATGCACTAGTTACGCCAGTGAGTTAAGAATGATGGAGGTTGAATTTAGATGGAAGTGTGAAGGGAATGCAAAACCAATTTGGAAACACCGCCCTCAATATATCTGACCAGAATATCCATGCTATCGTAAGTTTTGTCTAAAACGTGATTGACGGCTCAGACCATGTGGCCGCTGGAGCAGATTCTATCAATTTCACATTGCTGAAAATGTGTTTCTAAACTCTAGGCTACTGCTTTTAATTATGCATTGGACACACAGAATCTTCCCCAAAATCTAATAAATATTATTCCAGTAACTGCTAAAATTAAAATATTTCCCGTGACGTAACTGTTTTATTCCACTGTAGCATGACGTAAATAGCATTTGTAATTTATTACTTTAGACAGTGTATGTGTGTGTGTGTGTGTGTGTGTGTGTGTGTGAGAGAGTTATTATAAATTTATAGAGTTTGCTGGTTCTGTATACAAAAATAATTTTTTAATAATTATTGTGTTCAGCTTATTTTTTCTATGGATTTATTACAGTTCGTTTTTGTTCATTAAAAGAGCAACTTAAGCTTCCCTCAGTTATATAAATCTAGTGCATAACATAAATTGTCAAAGATAAATCAAAATCATAATAAACTATTTTTATTGTAGGGCTTTTATTTAATCTCATCTTAATACATGTCCAAGCCATACGTATTTTAATTAATAATAAATAGTGTAAGGATGAGAAGGGTATAATTAAAAAAATTACTAAGGGAAAGAAAGAGAAAATATAGGAGAAAAAACCTTAGCTCAAACCCTGACTCCGTCGTCAACAGAAAACTAGGCTATACCTTGATTTTCCTAATAAAAGGACACATAAGACACTTTTTATTAAATATAAAAATATTTTTTATAATGAACTTTGATAGTTTATTAAATATTTTATTAGTGTTTGATAATACCAATCAAAAGTGCTAACTACAAACAAAATAACTTGGCATATGAATAGGTTAGAGTAAGTTTATTGACTTTTATAGTTGTCAGATATGTCCATTTACAAGTAAATCGGAGTATAGGTGAAACTTAAATTTGGATATATTTTCTCAAGTATATTTATCTATGTATTTATTAACCACATCATAGTAACAGCTAGCCGTCTCTTTTGTATAGTGGTCAGCACATCAGGCTACAACCTAGGGGTCTCGGGATAAGTTCCCAGATATGGATATTTATACCATAAGGGGAATTAGGTGTAGGGTCTAGTTAATTAGAATTAATTTAGGTTTAAATGTTTCTACTGGCTACACCCTCATACTCACTATCACCATCATCTCACTGGGACATGGAAAGAGCCTCCATGGATTGGCCACACTATTAGTACATTCGGGCGTCCCTTGTGCAACGATACATTAGTACTGGCTAATCTTTCTACAGACTGGGCTACGTTTAATGTGGCCCAAACACGATTATATATATATATAGTATTAGTTATTGGCAAAATCATAAATTGATATTATAACAGGATAGGTATATGGAAGGTGTATTTTTGTACTCGCAATTTCGTGAAAAGAGAGTGGAAAACTATTAATGTAAAAAAACCTTATAAGCCTCAACCTGGATTCGAGTCACCAACAATCCACTCCATCACAAGAATAATGGATTTAATATGTGACAATTGCATATCATGATAATTGCGTACACCCAAAATATATCGCATACATTTATTTCTTTTTCTATCCGAGTTGGCCGTTAGCCAAGTTCAAAGATTTACATGAAGAATATAAAGCTGTGTAAGATATTTCTATATTATCTCACTATACCGTCGGTATAGGGGTCTTATTTGCGCCCAGAATCACAAAATAATTTTTTTACAAACCTAATCCAACCTGAACTAACCTAAACTGAGCTAGCCTAAACTAGCCTAACTCCCTTTCAATCAAGGGTGTATGCAACTATCACTCCGAAGCTGACCCATACTTGATTGAACCTTTGGGTGCAATTGTTGTACCCATCCTGCGTCCTTAAGGTTCACTGAGGAGGACGTGCAAACTAAACAATAAAATAAAAAATAAAATTGCTGAGTGACCCATATGAACAATGCAATATATATATTGCATTGTTCATATGGGTCACTCGGCAATTTATATATATAATGTGTGTGTAATTTTTTTACAGACAGATCGCTTCACACACCAAATATCTTTAAAAAGAATAAGACATAACTGCCAAGAGGTAAATTTTTATTATTGTGACAACATCGGAACCTTTTTTTTGGGCGGCTCCTGTACTATGTTTGGGAGTGTCGGTGAAGCGAGAAGAGGGCAGAGTTTTTATCGCAAAATTTTTCTTTGAGGCTAAAATAAATTAAATAATTTTTCCAGTAAAAGCTTGGTTTAATTTTCTTCACACGGTGAAACAAACAGCTATTGAATATCTGTCAAATTAATAACAACTTTTTTTCTTTATTAAAAATGTTCGTCTCATGCCGCTATGCTCATGACAGATATTCAACAACTGTTGATATCACCATGTGAATAAAATTCAACTCTTTTTCTATTATAGCATCATTTGATTTATTTTGGCTAAAAAATGTTTTGCAGTAGTCTCCTGCACACCCATATTAAGCTCTTGTACTAACCCTTAACAACAGGACTAAGTTTTCACTGATGTGCCGTGGAGTGTAGCCTGGCTACGCATAGCTTAATGCAATCGTACCTATGAATTGTTTTTCCCACCCACTATGTCCCCATTTGATCAATAACTGTTTTTAGGGTTTCCTCTAAGCTATATATATCATGAGCTTGTATATACTTTGATACCTGGATGTCATACTGAGTGATGGGCACATCACTGGCTGGCGTCATCGATTTTGAGCAAGTGTACTTTTTTCACACAATATGATATCCCATCGTGTTTCTAGGTGAATATCTAAGTAGTTCATTTTTATTCTTTATTTCTATTTTTGTTCGTAGCTTAGGATGCATATTAATTATAGCCAGAAAACCCACAGTTGATCATCTTAGATATCAATATATTTTTAAAAATTATAATCATAATCAACCTTGCTAATGGTTTGCTGCAGTTTCCCATTTTTTCTTATCCTGGTCAATATTTGTTCATAACCTTATACCTTCTTACTCGCTTTCCTCGTTGGGGTCTCCACCCCCAGTCCCCCAGTGAGTTTTATTTGCATGTAGATGTAAACTAATATAATTCCAGGGTCATTTTTTGATAGGTCTTACCATTTAGCCACAAGATACCTCCAAAGAAAGGTCCGCACTGACTTTAAAGTTGCTCCACCATTTTGCATTTTTTGGGGGGCTACATTTTTTTAAACTTTTTGGAATTTTCCCGTCGGTTGCAGGCTATAAGTTATAAGTTTGCCAAATTTCAAGTTTCTAGCTCATCTGGAAGTAGGTAAACCTTAATGTCAGTAAATGAGTCAGCCATATGGCTTTATAGTAGTATAATAATGCCTACATCATCCGCCATCTGACACATGGTCTCCCTCTTAAATATCTCCTTTCCATATATCCTCCTATTATCTTCGTGAAGATAACATTTCTCAGTATATGGCCCATCAAGTTGGTTATTCTTTGCTGTAAACCTTTCCAAAATTTCCTTTCTGTATTTGCTTTTCTTTGTACTCCTGTATTTGATACCATCTCCATTCTCAACATGCTTCTGTGACACCCGGTTCAGAATGCTTTTAATATTTTTCTTTCGATTACCAATGACCCAGGTTTCACATATTTAAAGCTCAACGTTGCATACATATGCCTTAAGAACTATTTTCATTCCCTAGTTTTTGCTAGTATACTTTACATCTATTATTATATCGAGCCAATGACTTAGGTCAGTTGTTTATTCGAGCCATATATTTTTCACTACCAGTTTTCTCGGCCTGTATTAGCTTCATATGTCTTTTAATTTAGCTTAAGACCAGGACAAGCACAACATCCAGTCCCAGGACGTTAATTCACCACTGTAATTGGGTAAACCTATATTTAACCCGATCTAGATTTTTCGGCCACTCTAAGAATTGAACCTAATACCTTTAGCTCTGTAGATAGACATGATACTAACTGAGCTAAGGTGTTTGATTAATTTATGCTAGTTAATGTTAGCAATGTATTCTAGTTACTAAAACATCCCTCCACGTGTGCTATTCTACTCATAATATCTTTCTTGCTTCCGTTATGTTAGGTTATTTTACTTCCTAGGTAGCAGAACTCCATAAGTTACCTGTTTTAGCTTTATTTATTCTAGTTCTATAATAATTTAATTGGTTTCTCCTTTACTGAATTACTTAATAGAATTTTATTATATGTTTATACCACTGATCTGTAAATAGAGTTGAGTCCAGAAAGAAATCAATGAAAATTCTTGTTAAAGCATATTAGTGAAAATATATGCCACAGAAATAAAAATACATGTCTCACAGACTTATCAGTGAGCATTTATTTCACAATCCTAATAATCAAAGATTCAATAAAGACCGTCTTTGTAAAAGTATTGTCAATGACAATCTGGTTCCGAGTCTCATCCATAAGCGAATTTGTCACAATCTTTTCAATGATATTCATTTTCACAGCCATGCAAGTTAAGGTTTTATCCGATTCCTGTCAATGACAGTCTTTGTCCAAGGGTTTTCAATGTCACAATCTCACCAATGACTGACTTTGTCCCAGTCTCACCAATGACAGTCTTTGTCACAGTCTCGCCAATGACTGCCTTTGTCACAGTCTCGCCAATGACTGCCTTTGTCCCAGTCTCGCCAATGACTGCCTTTGTCCCAATCTCGCCAATGACTGCCTTTGTCCCAGTCTCGCCAATGACTGCCTTTGTCCCAGTCTCGCCAATGACTGCCTTTGTCACAGTCTCGCCAATGACTGCCTTTGTCACAGTCCCACCAATGACTGCCTTTTTCACAGTCTCGCCAATGACTGCCTTTGTCACAGTCTCGCCAATGACTGCCTTTGTCACAGTCTCGCTAATGACTGCCTTTGTCCCAATCTCGCCAATGACTGCCTTTGTCCCAGTCTCGCCAATGACTGCCTTTGTCACAGTCTCACCAGTGACTGCCTTTGTCACAGTCTCACCAGTGACTGCCTTTGTCACAGTCTCGCCAATGACTGCCTTTGTCACAGTTCTCGCCAATGACTGCCTTTGTCCCAGTCTCGCCAATGACTGCCTTTGTCACAGTCTTGCCAATGACAGTCTTTATCACAGTCTTGCCAATGACAGTCTTTATCACAGTCTAGCCAATGACAGTCTTTATCACAGTCTTGTCAATGACTGTCTTTGTCACAGTCTCTCCAATGACAGTCTTTATCACAGTCTCTCCAATGACAGTCTTTATCACAGTCTCGCCAATGACAGTATTTATCACAGTTTTCTCATTTATCGTGTTCGTCAGTCTTTTGAACGCAGCCACATCGGTAATCTAGCACGTACTCCATCGCAAAAGCTCCAAAAAGGTCTCGACACGACAAACACATTAAAAGTTATTCCACGCTCTCGAGGGAATTGCCCCGACCCTAACCTCGCATATATTATTCGTCATTACTGCGGGAGGCAATTCGTTCTTTAGCAAGTAGTACAATCCCCTGCCGCGGTGTTTACAGCGTTCCCTTGAGGACACCACATGCGGTGCATAATGCATTATTGTTATGTGGTCTCCTAGAAACGCTGCGGTAGATGCGAGAGGGCCAATTCTCTGCATTATTCATTAGACGCAAGTACATTTGAGGTAACGCGTCTGTCTTGACAGTCAGGTTGTTGTCTCTTTAGCTACACTACCTTTAATTACCACGTATTACTACCCATCCGGGCTATTTGAACATTTACGCTAATGGGGAAGGTTTATTTTAGAGGAAACTCACAAATTTAAACTATTGTTAAAGATTAATTTAAATTAAATGTAGCCACATTTGCAAATTAGAGTAGAACTACTTTTTTTAGGGGTGAGGGGGAGATCGGCCTTGATACATCTGGCCGGAATTCGAGTCAAGACCTCCCTAATACTGAAATTCCAGTCTAATACAATAGGGATGACATAGACCATGTGACCATCAACAATTTGTACATTTTATTTGATTCTGTCAAATAAAATAATTGGTAGTTATTTAATTACTTGGAAAAGTGCAAGATATTTTAAACACTGAACTAAACCGGATTAAAAACATCACATATTTACACATGCTTAAGAGCCCATCTTACATACAGTGGAATAAGTGTGACTTAGATAGTTAATACATCTTGTATCATGCAGCGCATCGTAATGTGGTAAAACAACATATATTAGAATGGGAAAAACTACTACGCAACTTTCAATTTTACTGTTTTCAAGTGAATAATTCAGAGACCCACAATTATTAGATGTGATTTCTGTTTAGAGCATAGGTGTGTGTTTTAATATACCGATTAATCGGTCATGATATGGGAACATAAGGATGCCATCTAAGTAAGCGAGAAATTGACGCTATGACGTTTAGATCTGACGCAATATTTTGATTCTAAGGTGGGTTATTTAAATATGGTTGAAGCCAAAATAGAGTCTTAAGATACCCACAGCGCCCTCTTTCCTTAACAACCCTATACCTTGAGTTTTATTAATAGAAATAAAGGTACGAAAATGTGACATTAGATAATTTTCAATGATGAATTTTAACTATATTTGCGGAGCTATGAAACTAAACTCGATGAAAAAGAGCGTCTAGACTTAGTCTACTTCTAAAATAATTAAATAATTTTTGTTATGTTCACAACATAAAATTTAAAAATAGCTGAGAAATATCGGCAATCTTTCTTTTTTACCTCGAGATAGGAAGTGTTATAGTTTTCTTACCTCTCTTTAGTATTGTCATGACAAAGTGCGTTTGTAGGTGAAGGGTGAAAGCTGATACATAATAGAGAAGAAATTCCAGAAAACGGCACCGACCATTGTATTTTAAGTCATCTGGTTTGACAGCGATTAATACTTTCTAGCTTACAGGTGGGCAGTAGAAAGCTCGCTTCAATTTCTCGTTTATTTTGCAAAGTTACACCTAAGTTTGATAGTTTACTTACAAAATATCATTGAAATATATCACCCACGTCTCTGCTATCATAAAATATTACCGAGATTAAATATTTTCTTATAAAAGATAATCTTGTAATTTTATTTAAATACTGATTAGAAAAACATTTCCGTGGTTATTTTCGTTATTTATAAATGTATTTACAAATTATGCCAAAAATTATTGATATTTTCATATAGGTGTGGAAACAACTAATCAAGCAAATATGCTTCACCACTACATTTGCAATAAAAGCTATTAGCCGATAATAAATAGATTTTCATACAATAAAGTGTTTTCTAATAAATTTGTTTAGCGTTCGTTTAACAATTTATTTTCATCTTTAAACTGAATATGTAGGAATTAAAAATACTTAATTTTCTCAAATTTTCGTGCTCGTGAGATTTTTATTTTATTTTAGTAGGGTGTTTTCTGTATTTAAAGTAGTTTTAAAATGAAAATTTCTTCAAATAGGAATGAGGCTGATAATAATTCAAATACTAATACTAAAGAAAAGTTATAGTAATATATTTATTAAGTTATTAATTTCCTTAGAATAGGGCCAAAAAACATTTTTACAAGTTATAAAATAGATAACTATTTTTAGGAAATATAGGCTATAATATTGGCACTATTCATTTCCTTCTTTTGAATATGTGTAAATATTATTGATTGTAAATGTACTATTGCAGAGCAAAAGAGGCAGGTTTCCAATTAATTTATTGAATGGTGAGCGGATAAGGGTTACGAACATACAAACATACAACATTTTTGTTCATATAATTAAACTAAAATGTTTTCGCTTAAAATATGTTATATTTATGGGTGTAAAGGAGGAAAACAAGTCTAAAATACAAGTTCATGTTTACATTGATATGTGTTCTAATGTCATTAGAATAATGTTATCAACAAAATTATCAATTGACTTCAAAGGAAAAGTTAAAATTATCAATTAAGTTTTGTATTTGTTCGAATCGAAAAAAAAAAATGTGCTAAATGTATTTAATAAAAATTTGATTCAGATATAAATTAATTCAATATTTGATTACTAGAAATGAATTTCCATGTTTGAAATAGCTAAGAGCTATTAATAGAATAGCGTGGTGAAATAAACAGAGGGGTTGTTTATTGACGGACTGTTGAACACATTAATGGGGTTGAAATCAGGTTACCATCCTTTATCCATCTTTAATGATGTTAATGGAAAATTGTTTTAATATATTCTCTGATTCTCTCTCGTTTTCCTTATTTCCCTTATGAAAATAGTGTTGCATTAGCCTAATGTATTGTGAAGTGTTTAAGTGTTTGGGAGTATTTAACTATCAATTTCCAAATACAAAACATGTCCATATTGATTTGGTAAACTGCTTTCTATAAAGTTAATACATAACCGAAAATTACTTGTCATTTCTTGTAATGTATATTTACTCTTAAGTTGATTTTATTTGTTGCCTATCCAGTACATTATTTTCTAAATAATTTTCTTAGGTATGACCGGTAAGTTTTCAACTTTTACGATCAATCAAAGATAATCTTAACTTCATGGTATATACTTAATCTAGCTACGCTCGTTAGCACTGAATTTTTAATATTGAGGTACACTCTGTTTAATATGAAACTCGATGGACTACAATTTGGACCTTTCTTATAAGCTACGTCATAGTGGAACACTTCTAGGTAAGCTTGCTACCTCAAGGGTAAACGAAGGGTTCTTATGTTACTGTAAGTGAATCAAAATAACTCTTATAACCTAAACGTTCTCTGGTTTGAATTTATTGTATTACCAAGAAAAATCTTAAATCACAAATTACAAGAATATGGGCTACGACTATAATTATAATAAAGAGCTGATTTACCATCTTCCTTGATTTGTCCTTGTGTATGCCCGCGTATCTTACAAGTTTCATAAGAGATTCAGTAATTAATACAAAAATTAAAGCTAGGTTACGTAAACAAACATGTTCTTCAAATAAGATATTTATTTTATTTATAAGATAAATATAAAATCGAGATAAGTTCATCAATTTGATTAAAAATAAATAATAGTCAAGAAGATCATTTATATTATAATTGATTGCAAATTATGTTATTGTACGCTTACAGTTTTGATTAATTACTAGCTACAGAGCAATTTTAATGTAGAGGTAATTTTATAAAATAGATTAATTTGGCCAAAATTGATAAAATTTTACTGTTATTTATTAGTGTTATTTCTAAAGAAAATATACTATATATCAATCGTTAACGCTACAGATGCAACGAAATTACGTGTGAGTACGTGTAAATATACCGAGTAACTGTATTAGTGTTCAGATAATGCGCTTTCTGAAAAAACTGGACTAAGACTATAAATACAGCTGATAAATTAAACTTTGTTGAAATTTAGAGCGACATTTCACACTTAGTTTAATTGATAGTTGAATCCGGTCCTTCAAAAGAGCTGTAGCTAAATGAATTATTAAACCTATTATTAATAATAAAATATTAAAACTCCAGATTAATTGTATGAAGACATTTTTGGATTAATGATTCTATAATGAACCATTTTAAATTTTACTTTATCCAAATATGTGATTAATGCTAGTTTTATAAAAATGTTTTTAGATGCACCTATCACAAATTTAAATTTACTTTTAGATTTATTACAATGAACATCAAATCATAAATTCCATTTTGGGCTTCGAATCACGCAAATACTAAATTTTTACTTTAAAGAGATTTTAAATAGATTTTTTATAGTTTTGTCAAAATTTGAAACACAATTTCTCTAATATACCCACAATATCGGAAAACTGTATTGGTGTTAAAGTGGGTTTTTTAAATACTAACATAGTTGAAGACCTCTAGTATTTTATTAACTATATAAAACATATTCATATATCAAACTTATTTTTTAGCACTGCATCTTACTACTATTCATTAGGGTTATACACACAAGTGCTAATTACGATAATATGTTGAAGATGATTTATTGATTGACTGAGATGAATTGTACCCAAATTTATGTGGACGAAGAATGGGAAACAATATATTTTAAAAAATCAACCTCAGTACGCTGCACCCGGATTTGAACCATAAGTCTAATCGTCGTGTGAGTCTGTACTGTTGAGGGAGACTATTAAACCAATGAATCGAGTTTATATATGTGTATTATTTTTAATAGTATATTGGGTAAAAAAAATACCTAGAGAAAGGATTTGCTTGCAGGAGCCCAGCCAAAGTAGACGTTAAGATCAATAATTAAGGAATTCAAATAGTAAAGCAATATTAGTCAATAATATTAAGTTTAGGAAAGGTTCATCCTAATTGATAAAGTTCTGTCAGTCATTAAACGAGAATGGTATTGGTTTTTGAGTAATAAGTCATTATCTATACGTAGTTGAGATGTAGTTTTAATAGAATAAACAATTATATACTGAATATTAACAGATAAATATTGCAAAACGTAAAACAAACTTCAACACCATTATTAAAGAAATAGAAAGGAAGTATGGTAGATACATAAATAATAGGTTAACTTTAGTAAATTAATAGTGACAATAACAAAGTAACAGAAACAAATGTTTAGTCTACATTTAGTCATCATATAATTCCCTCTTATATTATATCAAAGATAACTAACATTATATTCCCAAACATATTTTTAATTAGCTACAGCAAAACTAAATAACAAGTCTTACAGAAAGACTAATAGCTAGTTAATATTTTCTACAACTGACAGACATATAGCCACTTTTCTCACAATATATTTCACATGTCCGAAAAGGAAGGAGCCAAATTAGTGTGTTTGACGAACCTCTCACACAAGATTGCTAGCAAAAAGTGCCTTATTTGAAATGTTAACATAAGGTCTTATTCCATAACTTCAATACATTTATATCATTCTTTACTTAAACAAATGAATATAATGTAAGTAATTATATGAATAAAAACAATTGGCTGAAATACTCCAAATACTAACAATAATTATTTAATGAATTTTATACTGAAAGGCAGTTTATTGGAATTAAGGATTTAAACATAAATTATTCTTACATTATATTTAACGTATGAGCTAACGGATTAGCACCTCGTCGAGATCCCCGCCAAAAGTGGTTTTATATTGTCACTCCCGGGGTGTTAAAAACAATAATTTCTCTATAGAAAGATAAAGGGAACCTTAGATAAGGGAAACAAAGGGAGGTAATCAGGGGAGGAAACGTATGTCGACTGTCAGGTGGCGTTTCTACACAACAGACTGCCACGTGATCCAAATCGAACATCTGGAACCTTATAAGTCAGGATGTGACGTCATCTCATCCTTCTCGAACATTAGGTAACGGCTATGAAGTGGCACGTTGTTCCAACTTATTTGTAGCTCACCAGTCAAAACTCGACTCTTGTCGTGGTCAGGTGTGCTTGGATCGTTTCTAGGTCGAGTGGTCGTAGAGAAAGAGATCAAATAGAGTGACCGGTGAGTGACATCCTATGCTGATGATTCCCGTTTCGTCATTTTCTTCTGTGTGCTGTTCATTGTAGATAAATTAATGCTATATGTATACACACACATAAATTAATATTTAACCTTGCCTTTAGTAGGAACCTGGTGCTCATTTGAATTAATAAAATAGTACCTATCATCATTAATTTAAGATGACTATACATGTATTAAGTGAAATAATAAACTAATAATATGTATACAAATTTAATAAATGAAAAAAAAATTAAATGTATCTACCATATAAACATTTTTTATTCATTTTAATTTAGCAGTTTTGAGGGACCCCACCTTTATCTATTTTTATGACCCCCATTTTTATGGATATTCAAATCTTTCAACTTTTATGTTATCTGTTACCAACTTTCAAGATTTTGATTATCTTCTGCACTTAAAGGTAGATTTTATAATAGTTTTGAAAAAAAAATTAAAGCTACTACGTTTCTCCTAAACTCCTTTTGTTTCCCACATTCCCGTTTTTAAATTTTTAATTCTTATTTGGCTAACTGATATACTTCTTTTACGCAAGTATTTAAATATTATACCACATTTAGAAATATGTATATATTGTTTTTAAAATTCTTTGCTCCCCTTTAAACCAGATCTTAATTTTTTTAAATTAATACTGTTATAATTATTAACGAAATTTATATTTTATACCATAATAAAATATGGGGTTTTATATAATTTTGGAAATCTTTTCTCACTCTTCATTTCACTACCTCTTCACATTTTAAAAAATTTTTAAGTTTAAGATTGTTCAGAACTTCATTACGGTTCGGGATGGTCCTTACACCTTCCCGGGAAATCTTGATCTTCTCCCACGCTGGTAAGTAGTTAAATCTTTTGGTTTTGGGCAATTTGGAAAGGCCCCTCCCCCCCTCCCCCATTAAATCTTATCAGCTCCCACTCATAAAAATAAAATATTTAACACTAATTTAGTTATTTGTGTTCCCTCTACATTCCTGCCAAATTAAAATTTTTACCTCCCTTAAAGTTTTTTTTCCTGACTAGATGCCTTCTCCCTCCTCCCCTATGTACCATTTGGGTATCAATTTAGAAACGGTGGACTTGAATTTTATAAAATAAACAGCAGACGCTTATTTTACAGCCTTGAAAACCCCCATGTATAATATTTCTTGAAAATTAAAAGAGAAATAATTTTCGAAATTTTCGACACCATATGATTTAGGGTCAAACTGAAATTTTGGAAAAAGTGCAGGGCTACGCCGTATTTGAAACTACGTAAATCAAATGTTAGCGTGATATAACAAACTTGATTTTTTGGTCACAAATTTGGTCCCGTTTCTAATTTTTCAAGTTTCTAATTTTCCAAAGCTATTATATTTCACATCATTCTTAATTTCCAAGAAAACTTATTGTCAAATTTAAACCCTCTCCTTCACCAAGAAGTTTGGAAAAAACCTATGGAGAGGAAAACAGACGAACATGGCATAAATTCTATATTATAGATTTTCTTAGTGACGCGTCTTACAAACTGTTAAGTTTATACGCATATGTATTACCTACGCTAGTGAGCTTGGGTTGAGGATCGTTCAATTTAAAGGATTTGTACCCACATTAGCGTGGAGGGAGAGTGAAAAAACAATTTTGAAAAACCGCCCTCAGTACAACCTACCGGGATACAAAACCCGTTCATATATTTTCAATTTTTATTAGTAAAAACTCAATGCATAAAATTGATTATATTAGGAATAAAAGTGGATAGTATATAGGTAACAACAATGTTTACCCTAGGACAAAATTTGATTGATAAAAGTAAATTTTATATTTAATTACACTGCAAACTGAATGTATAAATAAGATGAAAATTATTACATGTTTAATTTCACTTATAATTATGAGGCTTTTTTTTTTTATCACAAAGCAAACACAGGCACACGAATGAATGCATGTGTTATTGCGATGCTATAAGAGCTATTTTATTGCATCCGATAGGTGAACGTAGTTTTATTATCATGTATAATATATTGCCTGTCGCTGTAGTAAATAAATATTCGCCGCTTATAGGGTCGGTTGCAATTTTCGCTAAATAATTAATATTTGTTAAAATAGCCACAATTGATTCGGTACATTTCTATTCCAAAGACTTTTAGAATTTTATTTTAATTGCTAAACAATATTACTGAGTAAAACCCATCTTATTCTATATTAATAAAATTAATATTTTGTGTGTGAGATGTCAACCGTAAACAAAGGTCTGAAAAATAAATATTAGTAGCCGCTGCGCACGAACATATGCACCTCAAAACCAGAATATTGAAATTTGGATTAAAATTATAATTAATTAAAAACTTTAAAGATGAAAAATGTTAACGCCATGAGAAAACTTTATTAATACATTTCATACACATTGTAACACAATTTGAGAGAGAGAGAGAGAGAGTAAACAATAAGAGTTTGGTATACACAACAAATTATTCTCATGTCCCCATGAAATATTAATTTTTAAATAACATTTATATTTATTTATATTAATTAGCTTTTATGTATTGAGACTTTTTTACCTGAACACCTTTTTAATCATTTTACACTATTATGATTTTTACCTCGTACCCTGTTTACAGCTTTTTAAACTGTTTACCTTTTTAACCCTAAATACTAAAATATTTCTCCGGAACTAAGTCAGGTAGTTAATGATAAAAAAAAGGTTAATTGTAAAACGTTCAAGAATGGTAAAAGTGTTAAAAAGTAAATCTAATCAAAAAGGGAAACAATTGCAAAAATGTCCAAAAATTACCAAAATGTCCAAAAAGAGTTTAAAGGGCACAGTTAAGCAAACGTAGCAACTGGACAAAAAGGATGAAAGTGGTAAAAAGAGAAAAATTTAATAATACATAAAAAGAGTATAAGTCAAAGAGTATAGCAATAAAAAAAGTAAAAACATTCAAACTCCACAAAATTGTAAAAAGGCAAATGGGGCAAAAAGCGTAAACGGGGTGAAAAGGATTAAGGGGTAAACAAGGTTAAACAGAGTGTAAATAGGGTTATAACGGGAAAAAGGGAGAAAATGTATTACATTAAGCTAACGAAAGTAAAAAGGTTAAATAGACATAAAAAAAAGGAATTGTGATTAAAATGGGTAGCTAGATTAAACGGGGTAAATGAAATAAGGAAATGCTAAAATATTTTTGATTGGAATAATAAAATCCCTTTAATAACCAACTATTTATGCTGTGATACTCCTATTATGCAAGTGTTCAAAGGTGTGTCTAGAGAGGCTATAACTTAATATTCAAAGTAAATGTCATATTTTAAAACATGTTAATATTATTATATCTCTATTTGAACATTGTGTGTTGGTCAGCCTACGTTCACGTTTTTTTACTACGGTTTAAACCAATAAAGGTTTAATATTTAAACAAAGTTTAAGACTTAGTTATTATTCTCTGTGGTTTATTTTGTATACTAAAAGTAATAATTTATATAAATTTCCCGTGCGAAGAAAGGGTACAATAGTCAGTTAATAATACAATTGGTATCCTCTAGAATATATAAATATAGACAAATCTCTGAATATCCAGGAGAATAAAATAATATGAAAATACTTCCTTTTTAGACCCAGAAGAATATTCCCTACAATAAATATGAACACACCGCTTTGGATCCAGAGGAATACAATGAACATGATCAAACCTCTTGGGATCCAGAGGCATACAATGAATATTTCAAACCTCTTTGGATCCAGAGGAATACAATGAACATGATCAAACATCTTGAGATCCAGAGGCATACAACGAATATGAACAAACCTCTTTGGAACCAGAGGAATACAATGAATATGATCAATCCTCTTGGGATCCAGAGGCATACAATGAATATGATTAAACCTCTTTGGATCCAGAGGAATACAATGAACATGATCAAACCTCTTGTGATCCAGAGGCATACAACGAATATGAACAAACCTCTTTGGATCCAGAGGAATACAATGAATATGATCAAACCTCTTGGGATCCAGAGGCATACAATGAATATGATCAAACCTCTTTGGATCCAGAGGCATACAATGAATATGATCAAACCCCACTTTAGGTCTAGGGGAATAAAATACATATTACAAAACCTCTTTTAATCCAGACACATTTTCGGTAACTAATGGTTTTCGTTGCTTTTATAATAAATTATCAAATAAATAATATAACGCATTTAATCCTCTATATATATTTAAAGTCATAGCTTTAAGATCACCAGAGATTATTCTAGTTTGAAACAAATTTGTTGCTTTAGTAATTTGGTTTTATTTATATGTTTGCAAATTTCTCTCAATAGGTTGACCTTGGTCGGGGTAAGCTGCTAGATATTAGTATTGCTAATTATTTATTACTCTTTGTTAAAAACATTTTGGTAGATTTCACAACCAAGGATTTTGTTCCGCGAGACAGTTTATGTCTTCCTAAGAGTCTTGCATCTCATCTGTTCTAATAAGCTGTAGAGGTGGAGTGACATTTTCATGGCGCTGTTATTCTCAATCCCTTAAATCCCTTGAGTCCCGAAGCTTAAAGGGGCAACTTTGTTGGCCTTAGAATATAACAGAAAGGAGGAACCAAAGGCCATGGTATAGTCAGTTCAGATTAAAAAGTGCTTATTGGCCAAATAAATTCCTGTAACTGAAGAGAACATAATATGACTAGCTATATATTCATTTTTATGGATTGAATTGAAAAGATTAATTTGTTTAATAACGGCATAGTACTATTTTCGTTAATAACTTTATTGACTAGAACTAAGCGTTATTGTTCAAAACAAATATTTTTAAATATAGTAACTTTTTATTTAATTTAATTACTACTAAGCCTGGTATTTTTATTATTGGTTCTAAGTGCTCAAACATACATTACATATTTGTAATATATGAACTTATTTATTTAAGTAATTGTTTGGTTGAATTGGAGCCAGCATTAGTGTCCCTGAGATTTAAGAGGTAATACTCTCAATAAACTGGATTAGGTTGAAAGAAAGGTTGAGCTTTGAATCTCAACCCAGTTTCCTGTAGTGGGATTGATTATTCACGTGTGATTTATCAATTTAGTTTTTTCATTACCTATCCAATCTAATGTGAGTGGATTTCCCCTAAGTTAGTATTCAACCCATAAACCTTAGAATATATTGTTTATAGCCTTGATTATTATGAATGTTCATATAATAAAAAAGTTAAATATGCAATAAATATACCTTAAAATGTCAAAATAATCAAAGTGTTCCAAATAAGCTCTAAAAATATAATCATAGTTTTTAAAACATTACTAAACTAAATTTTATAAAAAATCAGTTTAAAAAATACATTGTTTAAAAGTATTAATTGTCTATATAGATTTGAAAAATATCTATTCAACAGTTATTAATAAATATGTTCTACTAATCATTAAAGAAATATTTTAAAAAATCTTATAAATCTGCACTAAACACAGATCAAAAACTGAAGTCATCAAATGTATCTAAATAAAATTGTACTCAGAGTAGATAGAGTATATTCCAAACGTTTCCAGAGCTAAAATTAAGTTTATAATACTACTTCTATTAAATTCTCCTTTTTCTCCTCCTCCTTCTCCTCCTCCTAATAATAATAATAATAATAATAATAATAGTAATAAATTGACTGAACGATCAACAGAGCAGATAAAATTAAAGTGCACAGAGGCTATAAAGGTATAGAAGCTGCATTAATATTAAAGGGATTACAGCGTGTCAACATTTAATACTTGTGGTGTGAATATAATCCAGTATAAGATGGTTACATCTCTTAACTATAGTCCAATTTTCGTAGGAAAAACCTTTTCCAGCAGTTAAAAAATATTACGTTAACCACTTTAATGTATTTATACGTCAAGTCATATTATCTACAGATATTACGTTAGACAGATACTGTCAATACCTCAGTAATTAGACAATTTTATTAAAATGGTATTAATGCTGGCCACAAAACTAAAGGTTTGTATTTGTTTTCTAACAAACAGGATCATAATTTATTTTTCTCTGAAGAGTTTTGGAAAACCTTTTAAGTTTCACGCATGTGAGGTATTGTTTCTCTAGGTTTCCCAACTAAAGCTTTGAGTAGACGCCTGATATTAGCCATACGTGCCACATGACTATTTCTCCTCAACCTGCACGCCTTGATAATACTTAATGTGTGAAAATGCATACAAACCATTAAATTCTTCGTCATGTAACTTTCTTCAATCTTATGTATGCTCATCTTTCTTTTAGGCATAAATATCTTTATCAAGACACTCTTCTCAAAAAATATTGATATTTTCTATTGGTACAGTGTTAGAGACCACGCTTTTCATCCGTAAAAAACAACGGATAGTATCACAGTTCTATTTATTCTCAAGTTCAGTATTTCGAGACACCTTCCTCGGTGGTAGCGTGGTCAAACGCACTACTCTAGCAGTAGACTAGACTACCGATGACGGGGATGTTCGAAGATCGTTCAGGTGTACTGAGGGCTGTTTTTCCTGAATGGTTTTCCACTTTTCCTCCACGCAAATATGGCTGCACTTTATTTAAATATATTCATCCTAATCCCTAAAAACCACTAGCGTAATTAGTACATATGTAATTGTATAGCGCGAACGTTTAGTAAGACGCGGTGCTAAAAAAAATATTATTAGAGATATAATAGGAGATGGCAACCGCTTAAAAACTTAATAGTAGCAAGCAATGTCTGCATGAATTCTGTTTTTGACCTACTCTTAAATCTTATTCCTATATATTACAGGGTTTCCACTCAGACGGAAAACCGGAAAACGCAGGGAATTTTGCAAAATCTAGTATAAATTATAAAATATTTGTTAATTTGGGACATTCAACAGAAATCTTAAAATAGCAGGACTTTGGATATTCGAAATAGGTAATTAAAGACTTAATCACTCTGAACCAGAACATGTCTTATCACCCCTTAAACAAGTGTTGTGAAGCTACAGAAGATGTATTTGCCCATCATTATTAAATCATCCCAGTTTTAAAAATAAGCTACATGAATTCACACAAGTCAGTTTGAAGGAAAATGAAATTTTATTACTTCTTACTTCAATCTAAACTACATGGAAAAATGGGAATTCCTTAAGCGAAACCTGGAATATATGGGGATTCTTGTATAAGGAAATGGTTGCAAGAGTTTATTAGAAAATTGCGAAAAATCTGAGGGAAATAAGAATTGATTTAATTAAGATGTGAGCTAAAATTTTGTCTCAAAGCTGACACACTACCATGTCAGCTCGAAGGCGGATGTATGTAAAGGTGGTAGTCAACTAAGAGTTAAGAGTGTTTGGAAAATTGTATATAAAATGTGTTTCTTTACTATTTTTATAGGCCTAATTGTGTTTTCAAGTAAAATTTTCATATTAATTATCTCATCTGCCTGCAAGAAAAGTTACAATAGGACAATTTTGATAGAACATTATTTTTAGAAAAAAAAAATCCGGTCAAAATTTAGAATCTTGTTATTCTATTATTGAAAATATTAAAGAGCTGTTTTAGCTGTCAGATAAGGCATTATGAAAATTATTCTTTAAATTTACTTTCATGTATTCATACGTCAAAACATGTGATCTTCTGCTGACACTCATGATACACAGTAAATTATCTAAAAACACTAATACAAATATCTTACTACCAGAATTGGACGTTATGTCAATTGCCACGGACCCGTGTTACGGCCATCTCTGGCAACACTAATCTAACATCAGTATTATGCGGCATTTTTTGATAAGAGTGCTCGCTAACGGAGTCTATTCTCCATATCAAGCCACGTCGAGCACAGCTCCATCGCTTTCACACGAAAAGAAGCCAGTTGTCTAGTATTGGTAATGATAAAGTATTTGCTATCGATTTAGAAACTCCATTCAGGACTAGTTTTAATTTTCATGAAAATTTCTTCCAAGCAGGAAAGCTATGAACGTTGTTCAATAATCCTTGATTTCAGCGATACTAATATATATATATATATACATATATATACATATATATATATATATATATATATATATATGCATTTACTCGAAGAATTGTAACGTTGATATCATAGTCCACATATTCGTTTATAATAGAGATAAGGTTAGATACTAAATTTTTCAAATCTAAACCTTAATTTTTTTGTTAGAATCTCACCTCTAAATTTGAATTCTCGGAGCTTTAAAGAGTGTACACCTTTAATTAAAGGGAAAATATTTAAATTTAAAGTTACAAAAGTAGTTGCTTAAGACTTTCACAGAAAAATTCTATTTAGTTTTTCTCACTATTTTTTAATAAATTAACTATAGTAAAAAAAATATTTTGTTATTCTGCCCACTACTTAATATTTTATAATTAATTTTACCAATTACTTTTTTATTTATTTTTTTTGTTCGGTGCCTTACTACCCGTTTGGGTTATATGCTTATGTACTAATTATGCCAATGGTTTTAGGGAAAAGAAGGTTATATTAATAATTAATGAACCCACATTTACGTGAAGATAGAATGGAATAGCATTTTGGCAAACCACCCTCAGTACACCCGACCGAGATTCGAACCTCATTCTATCCACCATCGGCAGTCTAGTCTTCTGCGAGAGTAGCGCGTTGAACAATGTGACCACCGAAGCTGGTACCAATTACTTTAAATTGTTATTTGAAGTCAAGGCCTTAATAATAGGGTATCCTATATATACCATAGAATTGAAGGGGTCGTCGATTTAAACGTCCCAACTCTAGTTTAAACTTCAATCCTAAACTGCTGCACTGAACAGTTTGTATCAAGGCTGAAACGTTTGAAAATCTATTCAAGTTTAAAAATAACAGAATAAACGCATTAGCTTTGTTACCAATTGGATGCGAATGGCTACGATCCCTGGAATACGATGTCACTATCGTCGAATTTGCCAATCCGAAAGAGAGGCGTAATGTTTTGTAAAAGTAACCAAGCACTGTAACAGTAAAGTAACTATTTTATTTTTCGATCTAAAATAGAAAGCCAATCCAATAATTACATAGAGTAGTGAAATGGATTTATATCTTCTTGTTGACCTCAGTGGTCTTGGGATAAATTTCTCGCCTCGGGTCACAATGTTCGTGTGTTCAAACCCTGGTGGTGTCAATGGATTTTTTTTTGGGCGATAAAAATCCACGGCAAAACTTATTTCACAAGCCAAGTAAAGCTGCCGGTCCTATGGCGATTGTTGCACGTAAAATAACCCTAGAAGGTATGTGAAAATACCTCTCCAGGTAAATATGGAGGTCCCTTTCACCCCCACTTATATAAATTCTCGTATGCTGATATAATCAATCTATTCAGAAAGTGCTCGTTAAACACTTCCAATAAACAAATAAATTTAATTATAATGGTATTTTCAACCTTTCAGAATATGATTCAATGTGA
>CABFOW010000736.1:123649-213407 GCA_902141385.1 Timema californicum | reverse complement strand
ACGTCACCAAGACAGTCACTATAAGGGGCGTGGCTCAAAGTGACGGGTAATAAATCAGATAAACCTGTCCACATACTACTCCTAACATTCATTTCATATTTTTTGGTTACATGCTAAAAATAGTTTGGTTAGTTAAAAATACTACAATTAAACTTAAAAATTAAATTATTATTGTTATTTAACTGGAGATTCTCAATCAGGTCCACTAAGAATGAATATATATTATAAATATTTACCTGAATAATATTTAAAACTATGTTTATATGTCTTGAATTTTCTCCTACAGAGTTTGCAACATATAATTTTCTGAAAACGACACCCGGACTCGGGAATCGAACTCGGGAACCTTTGACTTACATATATTTATTACCTATGTATCTTAGTACGTGTTCTGGTTTGTTCCCATTAAGGCGTAAGGTATATTCGTAAATATATATTCTAAAACTATAATTTTTTAATATATAAATATTCCAAGTATACTTTTCGTGGCGTGAGCTATTTTTGTAAAACTTTTCTTTGCATAACTACTGATTGATTTTGGGTATCAAATGTAAATTATTGTTGAAGTAATCCGTTTAATATGGAATCCGAGAGGATTAATGTATTCATAACCTCTTTCCGGACGAATGGTGGATCCATTCCACCCCCCACTCCCGCACTGAAATTCGCTACTCTTTATGATCTGCAAATATTTTTTTCTTTTAATAGGAAAAGTTTGTTAAATCACATACAGACACAGACGATCCGTATTGAGCTAGACTACGGAGGACGGGGGGGATATCATGGTTAGACTCTCAGATGGGTGTACTGAGGGAGGTAGTTAGAGCCCATATCTGTACGTGGAAGGTTTTTTTTATGATTTCACCCTCTCATATTTTATACATCGGTAGTCGCGGGGCTACAAGTCGTCAGGCTGGCACTAGATTAACTTGACAGGGGGAATAAGTCTAGTAAAGCCCGAACCAGTAGTAAAGAAAAACAATTGATTATATGTAGGTTCAAATTTGTTAATACAAAGATACTTTTATAAAATACCATCCTTTTTTAGCCAACATTTATAAAATAATACTAGAGTATCGGTGATATTTTATAGGTAGTAATAGGTTCTGCAGGTCACTTGTCTTGCCGTATGAATATGCGAAATTAGATCTAAGGGTTTTTATAGTTGTTCCTATGAAAATGGGACTGTAGGCTGGTGACAGTGTCCAGCTGTCATGTTCATTTCTAGGATTCGGTTCGAATCTCGTTGGGGTGCTGTGGGAATAAATATAGATATTGAGATTTTTGATCTTATTTTCTCTCTTGCGTGCCTGTGCTATCCGCATATTTATATTAATAGAACAGGAATATATAATAATAAAAGAAAGTGTGTGTGACGCTCGAGCCTGAACTATTTAACGTTATATTTCATTCGCGATAACTCTCTCACTGAGGATGGACTTCTTTCTCCTCTGCTCCGTCTAGAGGAATAAACGCTAATTACTTTTATAAATACAAACCATATATTGTTGCGGCGGGGTTCAAGTTCCTTAGAGAGCAACAAACGCTAATTACTTCACATTTCAATCCCTGGCAAAGGCAGTTACACATTTAGCCTAGCCAAAATCAGATGGGTACACTTTGGCGCAGAATTAATAAGTTTGGATAGCAAGTGCGGGTGCACAAGGACAAAATTAGTTATGCTAGCCCTCGCGTTGTGGGTACCCCATAGCGCAGAATTAATAAGTTTGGTTTAGCAAAATGCTGGCGCACTTCCCTATCCTATGCTGATAAAGCGTAGCTATGCTAGGAAAATCAGGTCGACCAGCAAAACCACAATTTTTTTCTCACTCTCGCAAATGTTGTGTGCATTGAGTGGTAAGCCACCGGTAGATGGTTGCGGGGTCTAAGGCGTCTATGATGGGGAAGCGGCGTTTGAGACAGTGTATCTAACTCGGGAGCATTGGACGGACGCACACCTACTTGATTATTACTTGTTTAATTCTAGACGATTTGAAACTATCTGGTAAATACTCTTTAAAATTAGTACCGCTTCAGCTAGCTATAGATAGTTTGCCGCTTTTTAACTACACCATGATCTCTAACGCAAATTAGCACTTATTTCACTCTTGCATGAAGATTATAGTACGATTTTTGTTTAATAGGTGGCAGCTAAATACAGTTCATTTCAAGCCCCCACTGTTACTTTTTCGATAACAGATAGCGTGGCAATCTCTAAATCATCAGGGGGAGAGACAGAACTCTATATTGTGTATGATAATTATTTTTTGTTGAGCCAAAAGTCCAGGGTTCGAATCCCGTGTTAATGACTGAGTAATTATAAATAAAAAACTTTCGGTACTAATAATTATATCGCTTTTTTAGCCCGAGAAACAGCACTTTATATTTGTTGATGTGCCAAAAGTCCCTTGTTCGAATCCCGTGTTAATGATATCATAAATACTCAAAGTATAATTTTCATAGCGTGAGCTAAAAAATCTTTCGGTACTAATAATTATATCGCTTTTAGCAAGCGAGACAGAAGTTTTTTGTTTAAAAAGTCCTGGGTTTGAATCCCGTGCCAATGACTGAATATACTTTTCATGGTGTGAGCTGAAACACAAGGTTATTTGTTGGGGCACATTCAGAGGACTTTGACACCCGTGACTTCCATGTCACGCATATAGTTATGGCGGGAGGAGGTCATGGGTTCAAATCTCGCTTGAGTGATTTTCTACTCTCCCGAAATGTTGGTACACATTCCTCCATGGATTTAGGACACGCTGCTAAAAAATTGTGTCAAGGTCGGGGTTTGCTAGATACCGTTCAATAATCCTAGTGCAGGGGTTCGAGGTTTGGATCTCTGTCTGTCACGAAAACGCCTTGTTGGTGGCTAAGTAATAGCTTTAGCTACCACATTCGATTAGCTTAAGAGGTCGAGTGCCAGATAACGGGACAATGCGGAGTTAACGAGTCTGTAAGGGGGTTGATGCTATTAACAACATGGCCTACGGTCAAAACCAAATTTGATATTTATGAGTCCATGAGCTTTGGGGTTGGTGGGGGGGAAAAAGAAATAAAGTAGAAGAGGGGGGATTACTAGATGCGGGGAAGTGAAAGGCAGTCCAACAGTCTTGTGACAGGGAGCAGTTGTTCATTCTACGCCACGCCGCCGTCAGAAGAGCTTCGTGCTCCACACCCAACGCCGTGGACCTTATGCCAATAAAAAAACTCCAACGCCCCAATACTACCCAGTAATTAATTATCAATCAACAATAATCAATTAGAAATCATCATGAACCAACATGTACTGGGTGGTAGGCAAGGGGGTTGTAGGGGAGGAAATTGTGTAATCTTCACTTGGGAAAAGTGGTCAGGAGGAGGGGGAGGAGGTCGGGAGGGGAAAACCAACATTGAATAACAAACAACGACATTGCGTAATCATCACAATACACGCCCTCTCCACGTCGGGGTCAAATCTAAAGGACAAACTGGAACGATTAATCGCCCGGGCTACTCTCAGGCTAGAGCTGAAACTATTTTGCAGATTGGGCCCGAACTTGGTATCTGGAGTGTTCATAAGGTTCCCTCGAGGGATTTGTGTAATTAAATGTCCAACCCTAAATTCAATTATTATTATTACTATTACTATTAGCACCACGTGTTACTACCCGTTCGGGTTATAGTTACTTACGCTAATGTGTAATGGTAGGGTGCTTGTGAGATGAAATGGAGGATCTACAGTTTAACGTGGAATCCGAACCACGGTGGAGGCCTGGCATTCCCCACATTCTCAAGGTGTCTTGTCAGAGGTGAAGGAAGAATTTGGTAATCAGATAAATCTGTGTCAGGACCGAAGACCTAAATTCAAGGGTACCTGGTTTACTGAAGGGCTAAAAAAGAAAAAATCGATTTTATCAAAATTCGCTCTAACAATTTTGATTAAATTTTATTTCTAGACACTGTTTATTACTATAAACAGATGGCATCCGTGGTTAAAATGACAGTTCTTGCTCACTTTCTCCCATAGGTTAGCATTGATCCCTCTCCTTGAATGAGGTGGATCACTTTATCCCATTAGGTTAACAAATTGATCCACCTCCTTGAATAAGGTAGATCACTTTCTCCCATAAGAATAACATTGATCATCCACATTGCGAAGTTGGGTAGCTTTCTCCCACATTGTTTCTTTTAACTGGGGAGGTAGTTTACTTTCTCCCATAATGATAGCATTGAACAGTGGGGATCGGGAAATATTATTTTGGGGGTTCACAATTCCTTCGAGTTATAGCATTGATCCTCCCACTGCGAGGTTGGGCCACTTTCTCCCATATTGATCCTTCACATAGAGCCGCTGGGTCACTTTCTTTCATTAGAATAGCGTTGATTAATGGCGGATTGGGTAATATTATTTGAGGGGTTTAGCATTGATCCACCACACTGTGGAGTTGGGTCGCTTTCTACTGCATTAATCCTTCTAATGGAGCAGGTGGGTCACTTTTCTCATAAGATTAGCTACAATTTTCTAATACTTAAATCTACTAGCTAACACAAGACATTGAGAAATTATAAGTATCTTTTTCTTAACTATATGGCACAGGATGAAAGTTATTAAGAAAAGAATATAGGTTTGGTTTATCATAATAATTTACTCGTAAATAGCGATATATTGATGGATTCATACAGTAATGCATGTGCTACTCGTACACTATTTACCATGTTTATTGATTTTATTTCTAGGTGTACCATTTGGAGGTGAAATAATTGTGCACACCCATGTCTTGTTACTCGCAGACAAATAGTGTTCCACACTGCTTGGAGCAGAAACTTGGACTCTCAGCAAGATGGAAAAGAAATATTTTAAGAGCAATTAAATGTGAAGCTGGAGAAGACTTAAGAAGATCAGGTGGACAGGCAGGATGACAAATGAACAAGTCCTAAGAAGAGTGGGTGAAAATAGAACCATTTTGAATGTGATTATTTAGTACAAAGCAAACTGGATCGAACACATCCTTATGAATAACAGTCTTCTGCACGATGTCATAGAAGGAAATGTTTAGGGAAAGATAAGCTTAGGAATAAGGAGGATTCCAATATTGGATAGCTTGAAAGAAAGAAGAAAATTCTGGGAGGTGAAGGAAGAGAAGACAAAGGACAGAGCGCATTGGCGTTCTAAGTTCACTAATAAAAGGAATGGTCATGTCATAAGACAGAACACCTAGTAATAATATTAATACATTTAAATGCTACAGAGGAAACTCGTGGGTTGTTTCTAGAACACACCAGGCTTGTCGAGACTGTTTGGAATACATTTAGTATTAAAGTTTCCATTTAAAGCCAATACACATTCATTAATGACATTATTGTGTGTGGTTAGTTAAACTGAGAACGACGAGGAAGAAACAGTTTAGCACTAGAGCTACAGTTTCTTGAGTTCTGACCTACCTCGACATCAACCCACAAGTCACCACTGGTGTTATTTAACATCCTGGAACTTTTTCGGGAGTACTGGAGATTTAATTTCACAATGCTGTGAATTTTTTTATTTAAATTAATACTAAACCTCCTGTTACTGAGATGTATAGTTTTATTAAGTATCACAAAATATACAAACATATTTTGAAGTATCAAAAAATAGAAATCTTTAAGTACTACCATTATTCTATATATACTTAGCTACGTCATGTAGATAAGATAATCATACAAAACAATGCTCATAATAGTTATCTGAGATTGCATACAATTCAAACAATAGAATTAGATCATATATAACAACATTTCACTGCCATGATGATTGTCATTTATTTGCCATCTCTTGCATAGGTTACTTCACAGACTAACATGGCACATTCCGGGAAAGAAGTTGTGTTTTATAATGGTATAAAAATGCCTATAATAGGGTTTGGAACAGTAAGTACAATTATGTGATGATATTAATAATTTATTATAGAAATATTTCTGTAAACTGATACACAATAATATTTGAAATATTAACTTTACAAAATTGTGATCGAATAAATTGAAAAAAGAAACCTGAATACGGGAATCGGACCCGTGACTTTTATATTAACGCGTCTCTACTCAATTTTGATCTATCCAAGGGATTGGCCTGTCCTCAGGGTTGTTTATAACTCGTATTTTAAGGTAAAGTCTGTTAGGTATGTATTGAATATAATTGGAAACTAAGAGCTATAATTTATATCACAGCCACCTATGACTCGGTTGTGTATTTATACTGGCAATGGCATAAATACATTGTACATTCCAAGTAAATCAAGATAGAAGAAAGCAATTCTATACAATTATTTTCAAGATTAGATCATAATAGATTAAAAAATTCTACAGTGGTGGGATTCAAACATAATCACTATTTTAAGTATTGTTCCATTATTGCACATATTATCATAGTAAGTTAGTGCTGCTTTCTGTGAAAATTCTTTTTTTTATTACTACAGAGGAGCCTCGTTTATCCACCCTCATTGATTGGGATTTTCAGTCTATCCAGATTGAAATTTCGTATGAATTAATTTTTCTGAAATACATTTTTATGCGACAAATAATTGACGCATATTTTTATACACCATGTCTTACTACCCCTCGATAAATATGCTTATAAACCAATTATGCTAATTATTTTAAGGATAAGAAAGGTTATATTTATAGGAAGTGTACCCACATTGGCATCAAGGGAAAGAGGAAAACAGTTTTGGAAAAAAATCTCAATAAACCCAACCAAGATTTGAACCTCAATCTCGTCATCATCGGCAGTCTAGTTTGTCACGAGAGTAGCTCCCTAAGACATGCATCTACCGAAGCGGGGAATGTATTACTAAACAAAAACTTACTCATTACTTAATGAGTGAATAAAGGTTGTAACATGTTTCAAGGGATTTATAATTTGTTACTGCGAAATTAAACTGTGGGTTGTAATAATATGTACGCTATTTTTAAATACATTTTTCTTATACTCGTAATTTCCGAATTATAAGGATTTTCGATAATCTGGATCACACCCGATAAAAGTTATATCACATAAGTGAGGTACGACTGTAATTTTAAAAAAAAATTATCCAAAGGCATTTGATGGGAGCGGGGTTCCTCTCTCCACACGCACGTGCACACACACATGTAGAAACTTTTAATGGCGAATCCTCCCCTATAAAAATTAGTTTTCCACGCTCGTGAAACTATCTAATAGAATGTGTACAGTAAATCTTATAAGCCCAACATCTACATGGCTAAATTGGAAAACCATCGTTAGGTATTCTTAATGTGTTGTTTTATTCTATGAAGGCTGGCATTGATGACATGGATACAACTATTGACACAGCCTTAGAAGCAGGATTTAGACACATAGATACAGCTTATGTGTACAAAACAGAAGAAGCTATTGGGAAGTCTTTGAAAAGATGGTTCGATTCGGGCAAAATAAAACGTGAAGAACTTTTCATTGTGACGAAAGTAAGTTTAATTACTATTATTGTTAACAATGTAGTCTTGAAAATTTTAAATTTAAATATATTAAATTGGGAAATACAAGTTTATTTGTTTTACCATACTATTTCTAGCTTACCCTTCTAATTATAGTAGATGCTGAGGGCATTAAAGAAATATTTATTTCCTGTTTATGAAATATAAGATAGGATTCATACATATTTGTTTTGTTAAAATATTATTTGAAATGTTATAAAACAAGTTAGCTGACTTTCTGGACTGGATATACTGCCTTAAAATGTAATTTCTTATGGCAAACTTCAAGCTGTTTATCTCCGAGTACTTGAGATCATAATTTCCTGTTGGTTCTACATAATGTTGGCTTTCCTGTTGTCATCAGCTTCCCTCATTTGGTAACAGAGCTGAGGATGTGGAGAAGTACTTGAAAGAATCCCTGGAGAATCTACAGATGACTTATGTTGATCTATATCTCATTCACCAACCGATTGGTAATTTCACCAAACTCGACAGTGATGGAAATCGTATCACGGATCCTAACACCGATCATCTTAGTATATGGAAGGTAAAATAAAAAGCTATATTTAAGAACTTTAATTATATCAGTATCTATTAAAAATCTGAATTAATATTTTATAAATAAATGTATATCATTTAAAATTAATTTGTTGATTAGACTTATATTTGGACAAAATCATTCATATTAATCATTTTGTTTAAATTTAGATCAATTTTAACATTTTCTGATTACCAAACCCTTCCTTCACCTCTGACAAGACATCTTGTGAATGTGGGGAATGCCAGGCCTCCACCGTGGTTCGGATTCCACGTTAAACTGTAGGTCCTTCATTTCATCTCACAATCACCCTACCATTACACATGAGCGTAAGTGCGTATAACCCGAACGGGTAGTAAGACGTGGTGCTAATAATAATAATAACATTTTCTGTGTGTCTAGTGCAACAATTAGGATCCATTTCTTAAAACTCTAATTTATTGTTTCATTTCATCGAATTTAGTGAATACCGGAAAAATTACCAATATCAAATATACTATTTGTAAAAATTGTGCAAAAATATTTTTGGATATTTGAAACAATATTTTAAAATTATAAATAATATTTTATAATGATAAATCTCGTTAGTTTGCTCATTTCTTTTGTCAGAATGATTGATTTTACGCCTAAAATTAATTGTTGGTAAAAAAGAAGTAAATCATCAAAATATTACTTCAGATATTTGTGCTAACATACTTTGCATTTCATACGCCTTTAAACTATTTAATTTGTAAGATAGTAGGCCCTATAGACATGGAAAAACATTTTTTACATTATTAAAACAAAGAGATTATCTGTCTGTCATCTGTTTGGTATTTATAAATCATTTTAACTATTTGCAAGGGTCTGGTATTGCACGGATAGTAAACAGATCACTACTACATTAAACTTTACTCACTTCATCAATGTGTATTTCCTTCAGCGAATGTAAGAGCCAGAAATATGTAGTCAGTACTAATAAAAAAGTGGCGCACCCGGGAAATAGAAGGTGTTCTATTATGGCATTCACCATTCACCCCTTAAATTCTAATTTTTTTAGTAATAACTTAATTAGTTTGAAGGAGAACTTTGAGAGATAAGTCACTTAAGATGTGCTAAATCAATGGAATACATTTTAAGACAAGTAGTATGGTTATGTTCCTTCAAAATGTGAAAAATTGTTGGTGTGCATAAATAATATATTATAAGGTTTTAAGCAAATTACTCCTGAAGGTTGCATTAAACCATTAAATAGCTTTTGGATAAATTTGATATTCTTAAATTGTCTTTTCCTCCAACCATAAGGGGGTTGTGCTCCCTATTCTTTCCGTCCCCCTTTCCCCTAGAGTTCTACTATCGTTGTAGTATTGACTGTAAGCACCCCGCCCCCCTCCCCCCCTCAGCTCCTATTAAATTGCAAGGTCTGCCACTGTAACATAATGACGTAACTTCTTCCACAGGCCATGGAGGCCCAGGTCGACGCTGGTAGGGCCCGATCTATCGGTATGTCCAACTTCAACGCCCGTCAGGTGAAACGTGTGTGGGAGAATGCCCGTATCAAGCCCGCTAACAACCAGGTGGAACTTAATGCGTTCTTTCAGCAAAAGGAGCTTGTAGCCTTCTGTAAGGCTCTGGATGTCACTATATGCGCATATTCCCCACTAGGATCGCCAGGGATGCGCATCAAAATGCACAAAGGAGATCCGTCAAAGTAAGTTACATAAATCTACGATATGAGAAAAATAGTAGCTATATTTGTTATAAATAACAAGGGTTCTTTAATGTTACCTTGATACTGTTTTGAAAGGTCAGTGAAATGTTTCATAAAGACTTTATAAAGTTGCTTTCCTAAAAACACTTGATTTTTTTTTAAATCATGGAAAATGAAATATTATGATCGTGCTTTTAATCAATATGTACTATACAGAAAACTGTAATCAAATGAATGATAAGATTCAAATAGCCAAAGCTATTTTTTATGCTTTTAGTGAGGATTACTCCAGACTAATAATAACTTTGGCTATTTGAATCATAAATATTCAATCCCTTATAAGTATAATAATTGTAAAGGTGGCAACAATAAGCCAATTACCGAGTAGAGGTTGGCTCTTTATCTGATAGCTTGTGATCTTAATAAAATTACACAATTGTAGCCGACGATTTCCTCATGTCCATCATTGACTCAATATTAAAATATGAGTGAAGAATGACCCCGGTCATGAGACGATTCCTGGATAGCTTAGTGGTTAGAGCATCAGCGTATAAAGTCAAAGGTACCGGGTTTGATTCCCGTGTCCAGGTGTCATTTTTGAATTTTCAGAATATAAAGGAATGATGTTTAACAATTACGATTAAGGCTTGTAAATAAATTTTTAATCTCGGTTCTTGAAAATTATTCATTTTCTGTTTAAGACTCAATTACTAATATTTATTCTGTACATATTTAAAACAGTAATACCAAACTGACTGACAGTGTTACGTGGACAGATGGTCATGTTCACATAGTTTCTTTGTCAGGTGACAAGAATACTGAGGTTCGAATCCCAGCATCGGAGCTCTGAGATTGTGTTTTCCCACTACTCTTATAAGTGGATAAGGGTAAATTTTCCTAAATTATATATTCCTCGCCCTTATCCCCATCAGTAGACCAAAGTAGTAATATAATTTGGTGAAATTTAAAAAAATTAAATTTTTCATTAACAGTTCTTTTGTATGGTTTTAACAATACATGTTTTAACAGTTGTAGTAATGTCTTACTGTCATATTTTTCGTCAGAATTGAGATGCCCCTCACAGATCCAGTAGTTCTGAAACTGGCCAAGAAGTACAATAAAACACCTTCTCAGATTTTAATAAGACACAGCATTCAAAGAGGTGTCGTGGTAATCCCAAAAAGCAATAACCCTGAACGCTTGAAGCAGAATATTCAGGTCAGTCTTAGAATGAATAATTGGATATTGTAAGCTTTTGTTTCACAAACTAGGGTATGCAATGCAGCACAGAGTTCTGTTTGTTATAAAATATGTTTTTTATAATAGTAAGTGTGGTGAATAGATTAACGGAAATTTTGACGCTATGTCATGGAATTTCATAAGCCTTTCTTTAAACCCTTTAAGATGGCTTTGTTTAGCTAACCACTAGAACTTTCTACTTTTATTTTTATTTTGTGCTATTTACAGTTTATAGTTTCAATATAGAAATATGATCTAAGACGTATGTCTCCTTATATACTAGACTTAAGGAAAGAGAAAGGTTGAGGTTTCAATCCCAATTGGTTATAATAAGAGTTGCTTACCCCATGCGATGCTTCACTGTTTTTTCTCCATACACACTACAATCTACATGTTAACAAGGGTGTATTTATTCTAAGCCACATACCCAATCCCTACCACTTTGAATTAATTATTAATAACCAAAATGTAAAATAGAATTCCACTCCTACTACTAGGAATACTATTACTATTTTTTAATAATAATTCAATATATTTTAATAAAATATATTAAAATGTTAAAGTAAAGGCAAGTTCGAGTTGTAGATTATGTTTTAAACCTATGTTATAAATTTTAACAGTTGTAATGCACTTTTTTTGAATATCGGATATTCTTCCTTTGAAATATTATAAATATATTTAGAGCCATATCTAGTAAATAAGTTTAAAATTTGTATACTATGAATATGTTCTATAATGTCACATACTGACATACATGTCTATATATATACTGACATACATGTCTATATATATACTGACATACATGTCTATATATATATATATATATATATATGTGTGTGTGTGTGTGTGTGTGTGTGTGTGTGTAGATATAAATATAAATCACAAAATATCTCAACTTTCGCTAGTATATTACATTATTATATATGCAAATAAATCACATAATGTCTCAACTATCAATGTTATATTATATTATAATTTATATATATACAACAGGATTTTTGATGGCATAAAAAATGGTTGAGATCTCTTTAACAAGGTCTTGAGTTATAGATTAGCGCAAAGAAATAAAATATATACATATATGGAGAGATTTGATTCTCGACCTCCTTGCTACAGGTAATCCTGTATGTTGAATGACTGATGTCTTAGGCTGTGAAACCACTTGTATGAATCATTAACAAGATAAATCTTATTAATTATAGTACTAATATAGTTATAATAAAAATAAAAATATATATTTTGTCTTTAACATTTACTTAATTACAATAAAATAAATTTATTTTCTAGGTATTTGACTTCGTCCTGAGCCCAGAGGATGTTTATGAGTTGGACTTTCTTGACAGGGGTGAGAAAGGTCGTGGTGTTGGGCCCCGTGGATCAAAGTCTAAGAGGTGAGATTAAGCTAAAATACTTTTGTGAATTTCAAATCAAAGTTTCCACTTTAAATGCATATTTAAACACTAAGAAGAGGACAGAGTAGTGATATTTAATCAATTGCGAATAACTCTTCACAAATATTGATTGGCTCCTCCAATGCTAGTAAATATATCTCTGCCAGTCACTACTTTATTTCTATTCTCTTTTTCCTCTTTACCAACAAACGGTCACCTTGAATAAAGGGCTACTAATAGATTATATTTTGACCTTCCTCGATTCTTATTCACGTTTAAAATTACATGGAATGCATAAAGGTTTGTCTAGTCACACTTTATTGTAAGTAATTTCTAGCAGTGCAATATAGAATTTTAAAATTTCAATTAACAGAATATACTTTTGTCCATTTGCAAGTACGTTTTTTGAGAGATACATTTGATGATTTCACCTCAACCAACAGGCCTTATAGCATCAGATATTTAAAAAAATGCAAGTGAATTGCAACTTGCAACCACAACAATTTTCATAATATTTAACTAAACATGAGAGATTAGAGTTTCTTTAAAATAAATCTGCATAGTATTGTAATTTAGAAGATGTACAGTATATTGGAAATGTATTTATTTTAAATAATAGTCATTAATTAAAAGTTACTAGTAATATATTATATTTAATCAAAAATCAGTTAAAATTACTTCTCTTGTTTTATGATTTTATTAATAATGATTTACTATCGTAATACAGTTTATCTTCACAGATTTAATAAATTATTTTATATTTTCAGTGAATTGGAGCACCCAGAGTATCCTCGAAAGGACCCATATTAAATCTGTAATTTTAGCTATAAATGATTTGATCACTTTAAAGATATTGTCAATGGTGGTTTATCAAATCAAATGTGTAATTGATTGAATGATATGAATGTAATCTGAAAGATAAAAACTTACCTTGCTTGTTCCCATGAAGCTGAAGCTTAGAAGAGAGGGCCATCGCAAACAATCAACGAAAAATTGTTACCTTTATGGTAAAGGAAGTTTGTAACACTCTCCTGCAATAAATAAAATAAACATGGTTGGCTATGGTTATAGTGAACAAAAAAACAAGATTATGTAAATTAAATTATATTCTGAATACTTTTTAATTTAATTGATCATACTCATCATCATGTTTACAGCATGTGGTGAGATCAGTTTAGTAAAATGCTTCCACCTTCCTCTATCTTTCCACCACTATGCCTCTTTTAATTGCTTCCATTCTTCTCCTCTAACTTGCAAACTTTATGTTACTTGCTCCTATCCAGGGGCACCTGAAGGAGGGATCAGGGAGGCGATGCCCCCCCCTTCAGATTGTATAAATATTAAACATAGGCTAATCATGTCTAATAGTGATCTTAACTAGCACCCAAACAGTGCCCCTAGCCAACAAACAGAGAGTTAGATAATATAACTAACATAGCCCCACTGACTCCCCGGTTTGCCCTACCCTACAGAATAATCCTGCGGGCACCCTTGCTCCACCCATGTCTTTCTTGGTCTTCCTTGAGTCCTGTTTCCTCATACTTCATTTAATATGTTTATTATGGCATTCCTAAATATTTTGAATAGGTTAAATTAAATCAGTTTATGCGTGAGATATGCACACCACAGAGAGATAAATGCAACATACAAATGCAAATTGGCAGGGTCAAAATGGAGAACTCACGTCACTCGTTAAATAAATCAAATCATATTATTATGTTTGTATTTATTTTTACACTCTGACAATATTTGTTAAAGATCGCCTAGAGAGCCTAAAGACCCTTAGACACGGTATTATTTGACTAATGCAAGTATATTAATGTGGCATCACGCGCACAGCTTGCACCTTGTAAACAAACATGCAAGCTACTAACAAACAAGTCCACTTGCAAGAAAAAAAGTTGGTCACCTTCCAACTTTATTAATGCAAGTTAACAATTCAAAATGGTGGCAGCTGAAAAATTTGTTGTGTGGGTGAAACTTATTTGTGGATTTTTACGAAAAGAATGGGTTTTTGTGCGATTTTAAGCATAGGATTTATAAAGATAAGAATGCGAGGGATATTTTACTAGAGGATATTGTAAAGTTATATCAGGCGTACATATTCTCAAGAAATATCCAATATAAAATGCTACGTATATATTGCAAATGTGCCTTGTGGGAGATATTATTTAATTTCGGTAAACAAATGTTATAAATAATTTTATCGAACCATTGTTTCCTACCAATCAACGTGGCATGTGTATTTTTTTTTACACACAATCACAAAATATAATACAACATTGTAGTACCGTGATTAGTTCCGGCAACATTATTCTCGTGTTATCGGTAATTAAGGTATAAATGGCCTGTGGTTTTTACGCGAAATCATCGGCACGCTTTCCATTATCCGTATTTGACACTTTAACAAATCTTTATAGGTTTTAATCAATAATATTCAGCCCATATACTTCTAACATTTTGTGGTAATGCTTTGACAACTTGAGTAGATTCACAACATAATATTATTGTATCATAGAAAACCAAATAGTTTATATCCAAACCAATCAACAAATTAATGTATTATTATTTTTAAAGAATATTATAGGCCTAGGATTTAACAGGATATATTTTTATTAGAGTAACAACATTTTGGACCAACTGAAATATAGTTTAATCTATTAAGGAATTAAGAAATAGGAGACATACTAATCACAAAACTTTTTATGTTGTCTATATAAAAAAAAATTGAAAATAGGTCTACTAATTATGATAAATTGCGTTTACTGAAAAATTGTAATTGATATGGTCGCTCATTTTTATTCTAAATTCACCCTTCTTAGTTCCTAACACATAAGCATAATTAGTATATGCGTATAAATAACCCGAATGAGAAATGAGACGCACTGATAAAAAAAATTCTCCAATAGAGAGACCAGTTAACACCACTTCATTTTCAGCCATGTTTTTAGAAGCGATACTAATACAAGTGAAAAATGCGTGTCGACAAAACTAGCATGCTAGTAAGATAATACTAGTAAACTTGCATTAGTCCACTAAAACCGTGTCAGTTTGCCTTAATATACAAACGTGCAATTAAAAATTTCCCGCTCAAAATGCCTCCCTCTATCATCTAAGCAAGCTCGGGGCCCTATGCAGCCACATTGTTTCCACACCACTAAGGGTGGCCCTGGGTGTGTATACATTATGTATATAACGAATTTGTATTTTAAACGAATCTAAAGTGACAAAATAGAGTGAGTTTCAAAAATATAATTGTCGTGAGCCAGAATGAACAGGGAAATTATATTAAACATGTAAATATTTATTTTTCCTTTGTTAATATTTTGTATATTTTTATACAGCTTTTTGTTTGACTAATCAACAAAATCACAAACTATTTTCAAAAAGTGTACATAAACACCATAATGGTACTGTCAGGCTATACTTATATTTTATTGTTTAGTTTATATTGTAAATAAGGCATTATTTTGACAACTTTCGGAGGGGGTTTGAACACCCCTCACCTCCTCCCCCATGCCTTGCACATACAATTTAAACAAGAGATGCTTACCATGACAACAATCAAGTAATCGACATGGCTACCGAGTGTGGAGAGCAATTCACAGGTACAGAGTAAACAATATCTGATTACCATGGCAACAATCCTGGAACAATACTGCTACTGAGTGTAGAGAACAATTCATAAGTCCAGTTTAAACAAAATCATCCTAGCAACAATCTAGGAACAATCACTGCTGCTGAGTGTGGAGAACAATTCATAAGTCCAGTTTAAACAAAATTACCATGGCAACAATCCTGGAACAATACTGCTACTGAGTGTAGAGAACAATTCATAAGTCCAGTTTAAACAAAATCATCCTAGCAACAATCTAGGAACAATACTGCTACTGAGTGTAGAGAACAATTCATAAGTCCAGTTTAAACAAAATTATCCTAGCAACAATCTAGGAACAATCACTGCTGCTGAGTGTGGAGAACAATTCACACTTTCAAGATCTGCTTACCCTAGCAACAAACCAATCTATGATCTTTCGTTATCTCCTTTCGGCAGGCAAACGTTATGAGGCATTTAATATGTAGGGTGAGTCTAATACAATATAAAGGGGTTGGAATGAATGTTGGCTTTCATGATTTACATGACCTTGAAGAAGGAGTATTCCTCTTCGAGGTACAAACACTCCTTTTTGTCTTTAGGGCTGAGCCAGTTAAGGTGTGGATGGGGGGTGGCGTTCGAAGGGGAGGGAGGGAAATAGTGGCAAGCCCTATATCTCTTATTTCTTTTTGTCTCATGCCAAACCCCCCACAACTAGGCCTACTGCTCAAAGGCGTATATTTGGGTTTTTCAAATGGGTGGTGAATTGAATTCCAATTTGTTGGAGGGGTGGGGGGCGGGAAGCCTACTCATCCTTCCTTTAGAAATACTTTCAGGAATTTAACTTTGTGGGGGGAATTATAGATTTTCTGAACATAATTCTGAGCTAATTATTTGAGTTTCAAGAATTAATTTTCGCGAAGAAAAGGTTTCTGTAAAATAACTAAAATTAAAATTTTGTTGTAGCTGAATCCAGTGTAAAGAAGCATATTGTTCCCAAGTTTAGTGAACAAAACCAAATGAAAAGAAAGCTGGTGAAGAAGGAATGAGAGGAAAGCTACATCTTATCGTTTTTATTTCTGTTAACTCGGATATTGATTATTCAAAGTTGTTAGTAACAATTTTCAACCAAATATCAAGTACACTTTTTTTTTTTCATAAAAATTAACAACAAAATGTAAATATTGCAGAGTGCAGACTTATCACCCATTTATGAGCACCCGTGGAACTGCTCCCTCCACACGTGCAACCAACTAATCTAAACCAGGGTTGTTGTAATTATGTAGTCACTGGTGTAGCCCGCAGTCCACAGGCTCTCTTGATTAGCGGAGTCTTTCTTGTTCACATATTTCTGGAACTTGAGAAGGATCTCGTTGAGGATTCTGCATTCGACGTCGCTGAAAGCAATCGATACCCACTGACTGGGACTAGCCGGACCACAGGTCCATCATATATTTACTTCGAACATAATTAGTCAATGTAAAGGCACATTATTATAATGAGTATTTTTTTTGTAAATCTAGGCCCATTATTGTCTGTTTCTTAAACACAATATTATTACAATCAGGAGCTGCTAGGTTGTTTTTCATGTAATATTTATTACTATTGGTTCAGGCTTATCCACATATTTGCGCTAGTGGGGTGGATGAGGAAGATACATTTAAAAGGAAATGTACCTGTATTTATGTGGAAGTAGATTGGAAAAAATTTATGAAAAACTACACTCGTTACACCAGGCAGGGATTCAAACTCTGACGTCCCCTTCACCGTCAATACAATTGCGAGCAAGACGCAAAGTCGTAGTCAGTGGGAGGGGAATTTCCAACTCTTCCCCCCCTGAAATCTTATGAACAAAAAATATATGGCTTTATTAATGATTCAAACACTATCAACATTAAGATACAAGTACAAATTAGGGGGCTGTGTTACCATAAAAAGCACTTCAGATAATTTCTAGAGGGGCCTAATATTTATAAAATTTTTTCTAGCTTTTGGTAATTGGGGCAGGTGCCCACCAAACCCCACCTGAAATTAATGGCTGGCTCGACTTCTTATACCATGTTAACACTACTGTGGGTTTTAAGACGGCCCCCTCGGTCAATGAGAAATTATCAATCGCTGACAGGCCACATGGTTTAAAATTCAAAAGGTATGCGTTGTTTTATAGGACGACCTCTCAATTATATCCAAGCTTACACTCCCTTTCACTCTTAATCTACAACCACCCTTACTCATATCAATAATAAAAATTTATGAAACTTATTATTTCAAGGTAAATAAGAAAGCTCTTTGCTATCTCTCAAAATCTTAAATTGTCTATTCTGAGTCTTTCAAAAAATTATTGTATTTGTTAGCAGAAGTCTAAATCTGAATCACTTTTTCATCAAACTTGGTCTCATTGCTACGCAAATATGCATAAAAATTAGTTGAAATTAAGCTAATGTCACATTTTCACAATTTTTTTATTAATAAAACTAAAAATATAATAGGGTTGTGTAGTTAACCGTTCAAATTGATATAGTAGAACGCGGAAGTGTCTATCTCTATGTGTAGTTTAGTAAAATGAGCAAGAAATTTTCACATACTGTAGTGGCTAGTCGAGTTATATAGTCATGTTACAGTATTGTTAGAGGCTTGTCGAGTGTTAGTCTTGTTGGAGGCTAGTCAAGTGATAGTCTTGTTAGTGTCTAATCGTGGGGCAGTCTTGTTATAGGGCAGTATGCAAGAACGTATAATGAATGCTTAGAGGACCGTTAGTGTGGTCCCAAGCTAGTGTCAACAAAAGCATCCACTTAGTCAAGTTCTTGCATACATCCCATAGTATTATTACAGGCTAATTGTGGTGTAGTCTTGTTATGGTCTTGATAGACTTATTGAGAGTTACGAGGGAACAGCCTCTGGTGGTTTTTCAGGGTTACTCATATTGGTAAAGGGATTGGACTACGACTTATGTGGGGGCTAGAACTAGAAGGCATAAAAGGTCAGGGACAAGGCTCATGGTACTGTAAGATGGACAAATACTTTCGTAGTGTTCATACTTAGCACTTGTACAAGTTTTGTAAATATACTTTTACAGTTCATACACGTTTTAAAAAAAAAGTCCAAAGAAAATAACCCAATGCCTTCTACCATCTTTGACGAAATTGCAAGCCATCAATCCCTATCCTAAGGTTGGGGTGGGAAAACGTCACTAGTTAGGCAGTAACAGTTGTCAGGAAAAAATAATCTTTTTGGAATATTTTGACTTTATTTTGGCGTGAGCTTTGAAATTTGAAATAACTCATCATCATCATCATCATATATATATATATATAATGGTACTGTAAGATGGAACAAAGACTTGCTCATAATGTTGATACAATTTCTTGTACAAATCTTGTAGATATCCTTTTACAGTTCATGTTTGTTTCCAAATAAAAAGTTACAAATCAATCGTATAGCCCCAACAGGTAGTGAGACATAGTGCTGGAAAAAATAAATCTGTAGAAATCCCTCATAAGATCATCTAGTTGAGATTTTAATATCGACCTCCTAGCTATCGGCAACACAGCCTGTCAAGATGCTGACACCCTGAGCCTAGTTCATGAAAACACCAGTGTGGATAGCTTATAAGATAAGGCCTATTATACATATTCAATTAAGGGGAAAATGACAGCATGTAATGAACCGTTATTCCCTACTGGGTTCGTTTAATATATATATATATATATATACTCAGAGTCTTTTTAACACATTTTATTTATTATAGTAAACAAAGATAAATTCTCATGAATACAGGTTTCACAAGATTGAACAAATAGCAAAGAGTAAAAAAGAATGTAACATTTACACAGTCTCACTTGGTAGATTTTGTCATTAATAGGTATCCATAAAACATGATGAATACTCAGCTGATCTCTTCAGCTGATTGGAGGCTAGGAAACAGGTGTCACAAAAGTACTACTGCTTGTCTTATTCCCTTATGGTACTGCCAGCATAATATAGTACATTGATAACTATAAATTTCTAAGCTAAATCAAAACCTAATCATAGGCTAAGACAAGGCGAAAAGGAAATGGAAAACAAGAATGTAAGAACAGACAGAAATAAAGGATAATAAACGTGGGGAGAAAAGAAAAACAAATGAACACTGTCCAAGGTTTCTATAGTGACCACCAGGGTCTCTGTGCGCGTAACAGCTGTAGGCGTCGAACCTTGACCTTGTTCTCTTCTCCAAATGATTTCAACCAGCACGCACGTGCATGTGGATCGGCCATGGTTGAAAACCTCGTGTTTTTTAAAAGAATGATATCTGCAGACATCTGGCTGGGGTGAGCTTGTTCATAAATATATTATAGCATAATATATCTGTATTAATTTCACTTATTTAATATCTACTATTGTTTTTTATGAGAAATAAGAATATAGACATATTTTTTAACATTTTTCGTGTGTGTACACCACGTGGCTGTAGAACGCCCGTTTATGAATTATTATGCACCAGGCATAGCGAAGTGTTAAAGTTCTTAGTTCATAAACACAATAATATTAGCCTTCTTCTTTGATATTTAACACTGTAATTATCAAAAGCTAATATATTTGATCAACCACGTGTTAGGAGGTTTAGACGATAGGTAACGTTCGTAAACCAGACGATATAACTTTAGAAACAGATTAAATTAAATATACTGATTTAATTTCTGTCTCGCATAAAATCCCAAAAATATTAAATATTTTTCTTGTAGCTGTTCAACCATTTGGTTGACACGCTACAGTAAGGCCCTGCATACTAAAAGAACCAGGATGAGTCAGTGGTAGAGCATTTGCCCGCAAAGTCAAGGGCCCTGGGTGTGATTCTCGTACAGGTTGTCGTTTATTACTTAATTGAATTTGATTCTGGTATTAAGACTGATCCTGTGAATAACCATTACGAATCAGTTTGTGATGCACATGAATGATCTATTATTAGTTATGGTATGTGTATAGTATTTTTTTTTAATCATAATTTTTCTTAAACATTTTCTTATTTCTAAAAAAAAAAAAAATTATTTTCCTGGTATTGACTTTGTCTTGAGCTCAGAAGATGTTTTTACGTGTTGGATTTTCTTGACAGGGGTGAGAAAGTCCGTGGATTTGCTTCCCTTTACAGGTGAGATAACTTTAAAACATTTGAACGAATTCCAAACATAGATGAAATTGTTCTATAAATAATCATGAATATCCAACCCTCAGGATGCCTTATGTTTTTCAAATCTATTTAACCCGTTTTATGTACATTAACGCCAATAAGTCACCAGGCTAGCGAATAAAACTGTCAGTTTTTTAATCAATAACGAATATATCTATACCAAGATCCCTATACATTTCCAACCAAAATAAATAGTTCTTTCATCTCTTAATGACACTACTGTATTTGTGCTTTCTAGTGGTGGGATTAATTTTTAAATTTCATCTAATAGAATATGGTATCTGAATGTAGGCCTTTACATTAGATGACTCCACCTCAGACCCTAGGCATTGTAGAATAAGACCTAAATATAATCTATTTGTAAGCCCACAGCAATTTTCACAATTCTTATTTAGCCATGAGAAAATAAAGTTTAGTTTGAAATTAATCTACATAGTAACGTAACTTATAAACTATACAAAATATGGAGATTTTGTTTATTTTAAATAATCTATATTAATTGTAAATTACTAATAATATATTAAATTTAATCAGTAATTAGGTGTCTGTCACCTTAGCTCAGTTGGTAGCATATCTGTATGTCGATCGAAGGGTTCCGGGTTCAGTTCCCGGCATAGCCAAAAAAAGTATCATTGGTGAAATGTGGGTTTACCCTTTCATAGGGATGAATTAACAGCTGGGTTTTGGATGTTGTGCCTGTCCTATTCTCAAGTTAGATTAAAAGCCATATGAAGCTACGACAAACCTAGTAAGTCGGTAGGGGAGAATATATAACTTGGATGAAAAAAAAAATTGAGCCAAGCCACAGGATGGAAACAGTGATTGATGTAAAGTAAAGCAATTAGGTTAAGATTAATTCACTTTATTTTAAGTTTGTTTTCATGATATAGCTTATCATATTCAGTGTTATAATAGATTATTTTTATTTTCAGTACTTGGGATCACCCAGAAAATCCTCTAAAGGACCTACACTAATTCTAGAATTTATCAAAAAGTATGGCAATAACTTTAAATTTATATTGTAGTTTATTAAATAGTGACAATACACGAGTTTCCAGCTAAGCAGGCTATGAGTTATCAACATCTCTTACACAACAATGTACTTTCTCTGCCGTATGGGCTATAAGTTACTAATAATTACTTGATAACAGTGTAAAACTTTCATGCAAGATAGGCAATACGTTACTAATATTTCTTTGACAATAATGTAAACTTTCATACCAGATAGGCAACAAGTTACTAATATTTCTTTGACAACAATGAAAAACTTTCATGCCAGATAGGCAACAAGCTACTAATATTTCTTAGACAACAATACAAGATTTTCCTGCCGCGCAGGCCATAACTAACATTTCTCTCGCAACAAGGTAAACTTATCATGCCGTATGGGCTATAAGTTTCTAATCTTTCAAAACTGTGACTTGTAAACAGACAATTGTGACTTCACGCGAACCCTGATGGGGCTTCATGTCAAAGAAACTTAAATAGAAGATAAACATTATTTACCACGATGTATCCTAAAGATTAAAGTATCCCTTCATAAATATCTTTCAAGTTGTAAAGTTTTATGTAATTTAAACATTAATTCACCAAACAGAATTTCCATATACATTAGCCGAAAAGGAATTGTGTACCTTCTAAAATCATCCTGGACACCTACGTGCGTCCGAGGACAAGATCCTGACAAGAGTATCCGTACATTTTGGACTACACCATTATATACGCTTATACTAGCTCTGAAAGGAGGAGGAGGGGTAAACAAAACAACGGCAAACACAACACAACTTAAGAGAGGGAGGGGATAGATAGATGATGGGGGAACATGGGAGAAAGTGGTAGATAGTTCTAGATCAGACGTTTCAACACAACATCACATTCTTGCGCATGCGCACCACACTTTTCCCAACACGCCTCGTGATAATGCACTGTTAAGTCTTGCATGATATTTACTCGTTTAGTTGGTTGGTCGAATTCATAGTGGCATGTTGTTGTTTTTTTGTGCGGGGAGAACATTAGCGAGTTGAAGCAGATGAATGGGGCCGAGGTGAGTTTACTTGCTTTACTTCTAATAGTGTCCAGTCTTGCTTTTTTATTCGTGCACTTTTGTAGCTTATTTCCATTAAACGCTACCCTATATTTTCATAAAAAGCCATTTTTGATAATACTATCCTGATTATACGGTGCCGGGATTTAAACTCTGACCTACATATCAACGGCAATATACTGTATTGCTAGTTTTATGCCCTAGATAAGTGGTTCTCAAACTTCTTTGTCACGCGGACCCTTTAACCAGAAAACAGCGGATTCATGGACCCCTTATTTTTGTATAAATTATTTAAAAAAATAATTATAATCATAAATTTATAGTATGCTATGTTATAGCGTTAAATTAGTCATAATATCATTTTAATGTAAATATAATTACAATAAAAATGAAAATAAAATAAATGTAGGTAATAATATATTTGTACATCTTCAGATTTTTTTAATAAATATAAAAAATAGCTACAATGAAAATGACAAGAAAATATATCATGTATTATATTAATTTTGTACATTTATAATTACTGATAATTTATATGAAGAGCAGAACTTCTTGTGGGACTTTAAAATATCATTGAAATCTGTAGCAGTTTTATTGACCATCTCCTTAAATCTCATTACACAAGACAATATCATTTTAAAAAAATTCATACCACAAATAGAAAAACAGGCTTACTTGTATCAATAAATTGTTGAAGAAGGCATAAAATATTTCAGTGCCTTTTCTGAAAGTGTTTTGTGCTGGCTGACGAGCAGACTAATATAAGAGTGAATCTCCAAATTCTCCTCTCAAAGATTTGGGCACAAGGAGAGTGGCTAACCACTTATTTTTCAGCCTCACTTTCTCGCCGGGATTTAATATGAGAAGGCATTGCCATTGTGTTTAGTAGGTTAACAGGGTTCCTACAGTTTTTGTAAAAAAAATCTCCTTGAATTTTCCCTGACTTTCCCTGACTATTTTCCCCGACCAATTTCTCATAAAATTTTTACTATAACTTTACGATACTATACATGTGAAAATATTACTTTAAATATATTTATTTCGGCCTCCTCCTCCCCTACAGCCGGCCTTGCCTCACCTCTCATGGAAGAATAAAAAAAAGAAGACGTCTTGCCAATCAGTTCAGGGAAAATGATGGAAAAATAATTAAAATGTCTAACCCTATCAAAAAGTAGTAACAAACTTGATTCACTTTGGTATCATGTGCAGAAATACGTACTAAATAACAGGCCACTTAGAACATACTAAAAAGTTTGGTATCATTACAGTCTTATTTTACCTAAACTGTGCATATCCTGAACTGAATAGTTCACAACAGGAGGAACTGTGTCTGCTTTCATATTATTCATGTCTCAAGTCAATTTTCTTTTTATTAAAATAATCAAAAGTCATACAATAAGATACTATGCTATATTTAATAAAGTGAAGCTTGTTTCTTCTTCAGTTATTATTATTAGCACCGCGTCTTACTACCCGTTCAGGTTATACGCACTCTTCTTCAGTTCTTGCAACTCCACTACTAGTGCTTCTCATTTCTCTTCAGTTGCCATCATTATTTTTTTTTCCTTCTAAATATTTAACTTGTATATCTAATTTCCTATTTTCTGACTTCTACTTATCTTCTTCACTTCTCTCCTGCTTCTTCATCTCCAAATATTCATAATAGCGTTTCCGAGCACCTCTCACGTAATCCAACATCTTTTTGCTAATGTGTATGTTTTTAATCACTCCTGCTTCTTGTATTTCATCATGAATGTGACGCTGTGTAGTGACTGTTTTTTCATGCATATTTTCAACCAGTAAAGATTTATTGATTGACAAACCACCTTCAGTTGCATTCCCATGCGACAAGACAAGGCATATCTTTATTACTTCCCAAATATGTTTGTAGTTTGCATCTCCTATTAGAAAGCTACCATAAATAGTGTCAAGTCCTATTTCATCACTAAACTGATCACAAGAGCAAAATATTTCTTGAAGCTGAGATTTTTTGAGGTTGCAAAAATGCAAGTATTCTTTCTTGGCATTTTCAGCCAGAACATCATTTATGATGTTGACATGGTTGAGTTCCTCCAAAAGAAAAGAAAATCTCTTCTGGCCCAGTTGGGATGAATGTTGAATAACACAAGGATCCAATGAAGACAAACCTCTCACAGCTTTCTGTTTTAAGGGACTTCTTTCTTGGAGTTTTGCAATCATGGTGGTTAACATAATGCGGCACTAGTGTATAAATTCTAGTTTTTGTCTTTCTGTTACTGTGATTGCAGTTTTTCCTAATACACATTTTGTTGCAAATCCTACATCAATATTTTTGCAAATGATCACATTTTCTGATTTTTTTGTGTCGATAAACAGTAACTTTGGACCCGTGCACTTCATCAGATCAAGTTTCACGCAACGATGCATAAGGTATCTTAGAAGTTTATCTACAGCTTCAAAAATATATGGAGTCATTGGTTGGTTTTGATGTCTGGAACCGTTGCAGGAAAGGCTGACACTCATCTGCAATTGTCTTGCAGAAAGCTAGTTTACACTTTAGGAATGGATCACAGGCTGCTCTTTTAAGTGTATCTACAGGTTTTGTTTTAGGAAGTTTTGCTTCCTTGAGAAACTTAACAACATGGTCCCAAATTTGTAATGCCCTTTAAAAGCACTTTGCATTCTCTAACCACCGCACACGACAGAACTTCAATGGAAAAGCTGCACACCCTGTCAACTGGGTAAATAATGCTCGACGAGCTGGAGAGTAAGTGAACAGGTAGTACATGTGACACAATAAGCTACTTATATCCCAATCAACAGACTCCACTCCTGTTCTCAAGGAACCATTAACAACATGAAGCCCACATGTTCCCGGACTTAGCAAACTACATACTTAATTGTCTGTGACAGATTTGATGTGTTCTTGAAGAAGTGTTATAAACTTTAAATTGACATTTGGGCCATCCATTGACACTTGTATCAACTTAGAGAGTGGGAAAGGAGAAATACCATCCAGAAAATGCTTCAATAATTCTACAGTGGTACTCCTATCGAAAAACACACTGTTTAAGTAACGACTGATGACTTCATGATTTTCCTTGTCCCAGAATCTTATTACAATGTCCATTTGTCCTCTATGAATAACTTTATTCAACGCTTCATCAAAACAAATTACAAAGTTGTTACATGATTTTAGGCGTTCCAGTAAATTGTTATGAAAGAATGGAGCCAAGCCATGCACAATGAAGTATGCAGCCTTGTCTCCACCAAGGGTAAAGGCATTGGCAATGGAACACTCGGGAAACATCAACTGAAAATTTTTACTTACATTATTGCACGAATTGAAATACATTTTTTTGTAAACAGTTTGCATAACCCAAATTACTTCCGCCTTAGTTATATCATCTTTTATAACAAAAGTGTTATGGTTTCTTCGAGGCACTACACTAATTTCACTTTTGGCTACAGCTTTCTTCTGCGGCTTTACGATTTCCGATGAAACAGAAAAACTCTTCGAGTAGCCAGCCGAATCATCACTAGGTAGAATGTCTTTGTGTGCCAGAGATTCTGTTGAAACAGAGGAGCTCAATGAACCTGAATCACTTGACTTTTTTGAGAAAAAAGTCAACAGAAAGCGTTGATTTGTCAAAGTTTCAAGAGTTTTGATATGAGTTGGTCCTTTTGCATGGGAAGCTAATGCTTGCTTTCCCATATTACTTAGGTGTATACTTTTTTTGTACGCTTTACAAAATGCCTGCAACTTATTACTTTCAACGTCACTGATCCATTATGAGAATTCAGGAAAATGCTCTGGGCTTAGCCAGAGCTGGTTAAAAACTGTTTTTGTTAGACATTGCTGGTGTAGCCGAATCAGTCCTAATTCACTGTACCCAACAATAACGATGCCAAACCTTGAACAAGAACCAAAACAATGGATCTCTAAAGTTAAAAGAATTGTCATGTGCAGGCCAGGAGATTTCTGCGTTCACCTTCTGAAATGAAATGCTACCAAAACTTGTGTTACAGCTTGAGCATGGTAAGTGCCCCTCAGCTTTCTTCATTGGGGAAGTGGCTTATGACTCAATGAATACTAAATTTATTTTCGTTGTTTTTTTCTAAGTGTTACATGAATTGTCATTTCCCTGACCTTTTTAAAGTTTCCCTGACTTTCCAGACCGTAGGAACCCTGAGGTAGCAGCAATTTACCCTTTTATATAACATTTTATAGTATCTAATGTAGTGTGTCAATCATGTAAGGTTGACACCTACACAATTAGGCTACGTAAAAGTACTAAATTATAATAATTATATTGGCAAAATCCAAATAAGTGAATTAGATTTGAGATATTTAATAATAATATCCTTCAAAACCTATTTTTAGCAACTTGATGGACTCGGATATGATCAACGTGCTTCCAATAGAAAATACTACAAAGGATTTTAATAATACAAATTTGCATAAAAATACTAAACTTATAATAGTGTTATTCACCAGTTTGTATAACGTTAGCAACGCCATCTATTTAGAGAGCTGAAACCTCAACATACCGCCAAAGAGGGTAGGCAGGGCCTTAAGTACCGATGTCGCCACGCAATAATATCATCTCTGTCTAGAAGCAAAGAGTTACGCTTTCGTAGAATGTATTTAAAGCCAATATCTATAAGAAACCTCTGAAGTGTCGTCAATGAAAAATTAGGCAGGTCACTATCACTTTCAATTAAAATTTTAATTTTTTTTAGGGTAGGTAATTCATTGTTACGATAAAGTGAATGTACTGTATCTTTCTGCGAATTGCTGTTTGAGTGTAACTGTCATATTTATCCAAACGCTTCATTTGAGTGCAGTTATTTAATTTTTAGATTGGTGTCAATAACTTTCCCTTAGTTTTGAGTTCTTGTTTAATATAGATTACTAACCTATAAGACACGCCTGTAGCTTCTGCAATCTGCATTGCCACTTGATTTACTGAACAAGTTCCGTCTTTACGAAAATAGGTGTAGACTATTAACACCATTGCCCTTTCTTTACTAAATATTTTCTTCTTTGAATGTAGTTGTTTGTAACAAGCCGGAGATTCCATAATTTGTGTTATATTATAACTGTTTACAATACACTATTATTCAAATAAATAAATATATTAGTATGCACATAAAACTATAATTTCACAACCTTAAAGCAAAAAAACAAAACACACAACCAACACATACACACCAAATCTTAACGTGATCATTAACAAATATTTTTCTACACAGAGTACTAATAAAATACGAGTGTTTACTTAGTTATTGTTTTTGAGATAGCTATTAGGAACACGAGACTCAGACAACTGTAACTTTACGACTTTGCTGTAAGAAGAAGCACCAATTACTGGCAACATCGACAGCCCGGCATTGCCAAATTTGATATACATTCGAAGGAAGACTGATCACGGAAAACAAAAGAATGACAACGCTGTTGCTCAATAGTAAGCATGCAGTTCCCTCAGCAATGAAATTAGGTGTAGTGTACTAACTCGAAAGAAGAGGCAGTTTAATTGTGGTGTATCTTATCTGACACTGATAAAAGATAATGATGTATGATGGAAGAGCTGTTAGTAAGGATTTACTAGATTTATTTCCCGGTATCTGACAGATACAATTTAACAAACACTTGGTTGCGCTACTAAATACGCTGCATTTATGCCAGACGGTCGGAATGTTCATGCGGGTAAGCCATTTTAAATCGGGAGAAAATAATGTCATTGATTGTAAACGTCAATATTTTAGTTGAGGTTATAACAGTATTTTGAGGCCCTACTTTCATATAGTTTTTAAGGTTAGATTTGCTCTAAAAAAGATTCAAAACTCTCTAAAATGGTTTTCTTCTCCTAATATCAACGTCTTACTACCTGTCCGAGCTATCCATATAGAACTCACAAGTGGGGTAGGGATGAGGAAGGTAGAATTTAGGGGAATAACACCCGCATTTGCGTGGAGAGAAGGGGATAAAACTTTTACGAAACAACACCTTGATTTACCCAGTTGCGGTTCTATCCCTATCTACTCTCAAACCACAGACGCCTTTGCCCACGTTCTAGCCGATATGGTTGTTGACCAACTTATTTGTAATTGCTATTTTTCAAGCTATAACAAGTCCGATAAACTTGGTAGTGGTTAAATATTGAGCCATTGGTACACTACCTAGCTTACATAAGAAATTTTTAGCCAGGATTCCAACCATGGTCACTCAAGAGTCAATTTTAAAAAGTAGACAACAAAATTAGTCTGGTTTGCCTGTAAACGGCTCATACAAGCACGTGCCCTGCACATAGAGATGTGAGACGGAAACTCTTCACTACATTTTTTCCAGAAAATTTGCAATTATTAGTTCGTAAAGTAATTTCATCTGACTATACAAAACTAATTTAATCTATGTATAGATATACCAAATGTAAACGTTTATATGTACTTAAAATTAATTTAATAATACAAGTTCCAATAACAGCTATTAGTTATTACACATATGTATTGGCCACAGCGCTTGGGGGCTGAACGTGTCACTCTAGTTAGGGTGGCGATCTCTCTACTAGCTACTTATTAGAACTTGTCCAATCTCGGGACATCCTCCGTCTTCTTCCATCACGGGACGGACATCCTCCATCTTCTTCCATCACGGGACGGACATCCTCCATCTTCTTCCATCACGGGACGGACATCCCCCGTCTTCTTCCATCACGGGACGGACATCCTCCATCTTCTTCCATCACGGGACGGACATCCCCCGTCTTCTTCCATCACGGGACGGACATCCCCCGTCGTCTTCCATCACGGGACGGACATCCTCCGTCGTCTTCTATCACGGGACGGACATCCTCCGTCGTCTTCCATCACGGGACGGACATCCCCCGTCTTCTTCCACCGCGGGACGGACATCCTCCGTCGTCTTCCATCACGGGACTTCCCGCATCTCCTCACATCTCGGCACTCTTATCGTCTCATCACAATCGGGACTTCCCCGACCTCCACAGTTAGTAGTACTACTACTAGTAGTGGTAGTAGTGAAGAAACGCCTACTTGGGTGACCGCACGTTCTAACGCGTTACTTTAGCAATAGACCAAACTGCCGATGACAGGGAAATCGGGGCTCTATCCCGGTCAGGTGCAATGATGGCAGTTTTTCATACATTGTTTTCCACTCTCACTCCATGAAAATGTGGGTGCAAATACTCTAATCTTACCTTCTGCATCTTAACACATTACCGTAATTAGTACATAAGCGTACAACCCGAACAGGTAGTAAGACGCGGTGTTAAAAAAAATGTAGTAAAGAAACAAATAAATGCGAGCCTTTGTAAACCCATTATGTTCATAAATGATACTTCAAAATAATTTTAAAGCTGACCCGACATTTATCTCCCCCACTATCCTCCGTGCTTCCCCTTCCCCAGCCTAAATCCCCCTCCCCTCTTATCTTATAACTCACTCGTCTACTAACACACTATATTTTGAAGTTTATATAATAGTTCCCCCACTACGATTACCTCAAGCCACCATTGCGGAAAATTTTCCAATTCAAAATTTCCCAGAAAATGTTCATCTCTACCTGCAAGTCAGCACTGTGGCGCACGGTCGAATTATATTCGTGTTCCGTGAATAACGTGCATTGCAAGGCTGACAATCGCGCTCGCGTGTAGAGGCTCAGTGGAGGCAGACGTGCCAGAGTAAACGCCTGTTGGTAGTTGTGAGTCAAGTTTTCCCACGACACACTTTTTGTCAAGTGTTCTATATAATTTGTTGTAAGTTGCAACATTATTGTCTGTAACCTCTTTTGCCTATAATTGATGTCAACCGGAGTCATCATTGCTTATGGAGAATAAAATTTAAAGAATACACCAACAAAGAGATGAACCAGACAAAAATTTCGACCAAACACACATATAACCAGTGGCGGCTCGTAGCTAAAATTAGTGGGGGTGCTGCTCCAGAAAATGTTTAGCCTTTGTTTTAAAATTGTGTAAAAGGAAAAAAAATGTATAAAAAGAAAATCTATTCAAGAACTTGATAAAATCTTAACAAAAAAAGCATTTTTGACTTACTTTAACTTAAATTGTTATAGTTCAAGCTTGATCTATACATTTAAAAATGAAATCCATTCTTCTTGTTTTAATTTGCGCAAAAAATTCAATAGTTTTCTTCTTTGATCTCTGGATGACAATTGAGGAAATTTTTCTCCATTGAAAGTACTGCAAGTGCATTTAGTCTTTCTGTTAAATAAAATAACCGAAAAAAAAAAGAATCAAATAGAATATCTGGAAGCAGAATAATAATCTAATTCTCCACTCTTCTACACTTTAGCATATTCTAAAATATGGTAAATGGCTTTTAAGCACAGCACACAATGGGTAAAAAGAAACTTCCTTCCACCATCACGCCAGTGCTCTCTCTCTCTCTACCTGGCAGTCACGCCTTCTTCCTCACTCCCCTCCTATGTGTGCACGCGCATAACAGTCAAGCACAAAATCGCTGGCACTGTGAAGCGCACAGTTCCATACAAAGATTTTTGTATATTTTTCACAAACTGGAGGATAGCTACTGAAGTACTGACATTAAGCTTAAGGAATATATATTGTACTACAAAAATAAAGAAAGATTTAAAGAAAAAAGGACTCATTGTATTAAATGTTATCGATAATATCAAGTGGAAATAGGGGGTTCTGCAGTTTCTCAGTGCCTATACACGAGCCGCCACTGCATATAATATAACTCAGATCGTACACTTGAAAAAGGTACCAAGCACGCCACCAGACTGACTGCTGTTCGAGTGTATGAACTACGTCGCCTGCCTTGCGCCGCTCGTGGCATGGCTGTCGTGCAAGGCATGCACGTAAATGTCACTCACGAGCCAAGTTTACCTGGATGACAGCTCGAAATGTTACTAGAAGTAATCCCTAATATATCACTACACCAACAGCTGACATCTATCACGTTGGATGACTGTAATGAAAACAGATGGTAATATATTATAGTGATAGTTAACCACAGTAATTTAGGCCAATATTATTTATTATATTTATTTGAGGTCGGACACAAAGTTTATTTATAGTTTTATTCCACTTAAAAAATATTCACACCACTTTCACAAAAACTTAATGGCGACTGATGAATTTAAACCATGTGGTTGAACATGACGATAAACAAGTTTTTTACAATGATGCAGACATGCAGCTGATGAAAATATTTTATTCAGTTAGATATTTCAAAATACGATAAAATAATCATAAAATAATTTATTAAATGTAAAAAAAAATGACAAGAATTTTCTCTTTTCCAAGTAAATACGATGCCTGTATTAAAAGTGTAATGATATTGGTTTGGATTAATCTAAATTATGTAAAAAGTCATGGATGAAGGTAATTTGTATTTAAAAGTAATGTATGTAGAGTATCCTTTTAAGATTCATCCATGAAGAAACACGCGCTTCTCAGAAACAATGTGAAAAGAATTTCACCACTAAAATATATTTTTATACCATCTTTCCTGTTAAAAGAACAACTGCGTTGTTTCCTGTTAAAAGGAACAACTTCGTTTTTGCAGAAGACGCCATTTCTCTATACCAATAAGAAGCTAGCCTTCACAAAACCTGTCTCCAGGACTCTTTCTATTAGTTGGTTTTCACACTGTTGATGGGGGGATAAAAAGGCAAGGGGTATGCCATATATAAACTATTGTGCGTATGTTTAAGGCATCTCCGGGATCCAAACTTCTACACCGGGAGATCCCGCCTACGCACGAGTCAGTCAGAGCCACACACTGGCAGTCACAGTCTAAAATAACTTACATTAATATCCCAAGTGTGCAGTGATATAAAACATTTAATTGGAATATGTATACGTAATTAACAGGTGTGATTTAAATAAACCGTGTGTGAATAAACAGCCATCAACAGTTCTCTTTCTTCAATTCTATTAATATACCGATTTAATTAGTGCTTGAACACGGAGCTATAGAAAGCTAGTTAAACGGTATCTTTTCTGTACAGTGACGATAGGCGCTCGATCACGGAGCTATAGACAACCTGTACATCATCACAGCTTTATTATATCAGGGAATTAATCCTTAGAGAATTAATCGACGCCCAAAGCGGAGTGATTGATTACATAGTGTAAACAATTGACGCCCAAAGCGCGGCGCCATCAATCAAAAGTGTTTAAAAAATATATTGATGTGTGCACTATATTAAACATAATCAATAACGTTCCAAAACAAAAAATAAGTACTCTTAATAATGTTTAAAATATTGTTTCGAGTTGGATAAAAAGAAATTATTAAAAAAAATTAAATAATATGAGAAAACTTAAGTTTACGTTATTTTAAATATAACATATGACAGGTAATTAAAGATATTTACATTTATAAAAAAAAACTGAACATATGATTTTCTAACCGTCATCCAGGTAAAAACCTATCGTGAACGGAATATATATGGGTGACGAAAGGGCACGAAAATAGTTACGTGGAGCATTTCTTTGGGTTCTGACGCACTCGCTCGACTGAGCGGTTTTATCAAAGGATTCTTGCGTTCGGTGCAAGTATCTACAAGTTTGTCTACCTGCCAAGTAATAATTTCTGACGGAGCTCAAACCTGGATTGGAATAATGATTTGTACCTACAACTCATAGAACATTATAAAGAGTATAACTGTCTTTAGGCCCTACTTGTGGAGAGTACAAAAATAATTCAGTAAAAGAAGATACCTGGAATGTCACTGGAAACGTTTGACCGCTTCTGTGGTTTAGTGGTCAGAGTTCCTGGCTACTTATCCAAAGGTCCCGGGTTTGATCCCTGGCACCTCCAAAATTTATCTTTGAAGCAGTAGGTCCGAAACGGGGTCAAACTCAGCCTCAGTGGGACAAATAAGGAGCTACTTGAATAAAGAAGTCTACCGCTCCAGAGATTAACGAATGTAGGGCTCGTTGTGCTGACCACACGATGCCATATATAAGGAAAAGTTGGCACTATCTCCACCAACAGATGGTGGTCATTTGAGCGATAAGGATCGATTGCGCACTTACGTCTATAAGACGAAAACCAAATAATGAAACAGCTGTCAGTCGAACACCGCACTAAGGACATGCCGACGACGTATTGCTTCCGTTCTTGGACTCAAAAGGCGTTTGAGGGGTGCATTGGCGTCCTTTGTGACAATTCGGACGGATCTTCACTTGGTCACATAATTATCGATGCAACTGACAAGGCTACTCAATTATCAAGGTGACAAAGCATACATAGAGAGTTCAGTTACAGGCTTTATGTACCCCTCTCACGGTCTTGGGGTAAAGAATGCTGATAAATCCCACTCATGTAATTGGGATGATGCAGTCATTTGTTGATAATATACCTCTCCAATGTCCTTTCAACTAAGTATCTTTGATAATCGAGATTATTAGGATACCTACAACAATATTGACTTATTCAAGGGCATTCAGAAAGAGTCTGAATAGCCAAGGTTTGGGCAGTTATCATTTAATAAAACAATATTTTGCTAGTATTTTATTTATACAGAATAAAAATATTTTAAGAGCATTTAATAACAACACTGCAACGATTCTTAGGTCTGACTACAGGATTTTACCTCAAATGAAAGCATTTCTACCTAATAAACTGGGATGTTTGTTGACCACCTTCACCGGAAGTGCTTACAGTATATTTCTTTCTGATAGTTAAGCCAGAGGATCTTTAGTTCTGGTAAACCACCTACTGCCATTGTTGGCAGAACGTTTTGTTTCCAAAATTGAAAACCGTCACACCCCATCCCGAGGCTTCTCACCTCAGCCTTACCCTCGGTCATTCAGACCACAAACCCCTGACAGTCAATGACCCAAACCTCATTGGGTAGTTCGAAAACTCCCTCCCACCCCCCACATCCTTCTATGTCCTGACTCCAGGGGTGGAAATAGTTGGCCCCTCCATATAGTTTTCCAGCAATATGGAGGAAGTCAGAAGCTCAGCCTTAAGGATAGCCAAGGTTTCCCACGGTATTACCTTAAGTTGCCCTGTGTGGACCTCTTGGAGGTGTCCCAGCCAGCTACGCACTACCAACCGTTTAGTATATGATGGTTGGGGGCCCTCACCTTCTTCCGACCCCACAAAGATGAGCTTCCGGGGTGTTATCCGTCCCCTCGGATAAACAGGTCGGGAGGACGTTGTGAGGGTGCTGCCACCAAGTAGGCCCCCTGTAAGGACTTTATTGACTTGAGTCACTCTGGACAGGCAGAGTGGACTTCCAACATTAACATATCGGATGGGCCTCAAAATCAAATGCGTATGTTACAAGGGACAAGCACATTCAAACCCGATGTGTGTCCCAAGGGACAAGTACATCCGGATTCGAGGTGTGTTATAAGGGACAAGGACATCCAAACCCGAGGTGTGTTATAAGGGACAAGGACATCCAGACCCGATGTGTGTCACAAGCGATAAGCACATTCAAACCCGACGTGTGTCACAAGGGACAAGCACATCCAGACCCGAGGTGTGTCACAAGGGACAAGCACATCCAGACCCGATGTGTGTCACAAGCGATAAGCACATTCAGACCCGACGTGTGTCACAAGGGACAAGCACATCCAGACCCGATGTATGTCACAAGGGACAAGCACATCCAGACCCGAGGTGTGTCACAAGGGACAAGCACATCCGGACTCAATGTATGTTACAAGGGACAAGCACATCTAGACCCGATGTATGTCACAAAGGACAAGCACATCCAGACCCGAGGTGTGTCACAAGGGACAAGCACATCCGGACTCAATGTATGTTACAAGGGACAAGCACATCTAGACCCGATGTATGTCACAAGGGACAAGCACATCTATACCCGAGGTGTGTCACAAGGGACAAGCACATCCAGACCCGAGGTGTGTAACAAGGGACAAGCACATCCAGACCCAAGGTGTGTCACAAGGGACAAGCACATCCGGACTCAATGTATGTTACAAGGGACAAGAACATCCGGACTCGATGTATGTCACAAGGCACAAGCACATCTATACTCGAGGTGTGTCACAAGGTACAAGCACATCTAGACCCAAGGTGTGTCCCAAGGGACAAGTACATCCGGATTCGAGGTGTGTTATAAGGGACAAGGACATCCAGACCCGAGGTGTGTTATAAGGGACAAGGACATCCAGACCCGAGGTGTGTTATAAGGGACAAGCACATCCAGACCCGAGGTGTGTCACAAGCGATAAGCACATTCTGACCCGATGAGCGATTCAACGCCTGCCTTGCGTTACCCAAAAGTAATTTATCCAACGGTTCAAAACCAAATTCAAACTCATACCCGACGTCAATTTAGGCCTGCGCAGCATTTATGATACACTTATGAAAACTTACTTCTCGACCATTTTGGCACTGCTGTTTCCAGAATAACCATTCATAAATACCAACTTTTACTTTATAATGTCCATCGCTTAAAATTACAAATTTTGAAGATTCTTATTTTACCTTAATTCAACCTTATGTTTAGTTAAATAAAATTATTTTATTGTCTCTACGGCTTTCAACTGTTGGTAGCACACTGTACACTCCATTTATCCTGAAAGGTAACGGTCTTAATTTGACGAATTACACTATTACCCTATCTTAGAGAAATAATGCAAGGTAAGCTTGATACCTTACCGAGAAAACGAAGGCAACATTTCAAATTCAAGCTTAACTAACCATTTTATCTCAGGGCTGCTCAGAATATCTAAATATTGCTATATTATTTGTGTTATGTTTAATGGGTTTTAAAACTTGACTTATTATTCATAGATTGCTCATCATATCTAAAGTCAGTTGTAATAATGTATCCTACAACCAGCAACAACCTTTCTTAGTCTGGCATCACAGCCACATATTTATATTATTATTTATTTTATTTAGCACCGCGTCTTACTACCCGTTCGGGTTATACGCATTCACGCTAATGTGCAATGGTAGGGTGATTGTGAGATGAAATGTAGGACCTACAGTTTAACGTGGAATACGAACCCCAGTGGAGGCCTGGCATTCCCCACATTCACAAGTTGTGATTAATACACGTCTGTCAGAGGTGAAGGAAGGGTTTGGTAATCAGATAAATCTGTGCCGGGACCTAGGATTGAACCCCAGACCTCCATCACAGAAGTATGACACCCTACCCCTAGACCACCAGGTCACCCGATTAGGAACTGGTGACCTGGCGGTCCAGGGGTAAGGTGTCAGACTTCTATGCTGGCGGCCGGGGTTCAATCCTCGGTCCCGGCACACATTTATTCACAATCCCCCTACCATTGCACATTAGCGTAAGTGCGTATAACCCGAACGGGTAGTAAGACGCGGTGCTAATAATAATAATTATTAGGAACTGGGAAGGTTGAATTTAGACACGACAAGCGCGTTAGCCAACTACGCCACCGAGGCGGGCCACATATCTATAGTTAGGCCTATATTGACCGAGTTCATCGCAGGGAAGGAAAGAGGGGGTGGCTATTCATGCACTGTATAGAGTAGTAAATGCATATACGGATGTAGTGACTCATCTGTCGTCATAGATAGAGATAAAATATGTTCGTTTTGTCCAGCGCATAAGTGTGATATAGATAAGTCTGTTTTCAGTGTAAACGTGGTCCCAATGAATAAAGAATAGAAAGGTAGCACTACTTGGAGGTATTTGATTATGTCATTGCTTACGTAACCCAGTACACAGCAGATATATGTTAATATTAAAACATCAACACATACATATTATTTTAAAATAAGTAGAGTAATGACGTTAATTGGACATTGTCGTGGATTTTAAAAGTGTATTTACTATTTTTTGTACCTCCTCTTACTACCTACTCAGGCTGTGCGCAAATGTACTAATTACGCTATGAGCTAGGTATGAGTAGGGTTGAATTTAGACACGTGTACCCGTATTTGCGTGGAGGGAGAGTGTAAAGCCACCCACAGTACACCCGACTGAGATTCAAACACTGATCTCCCTGTCATCGACAAGTAAGTTTAACACGAGAGTGACGTCTTAGACCATGTGGCCACCGAAGCAGGTTGTTATTATTTACTATTTAAAGTTCAAAAAGTGACCTGACTTTTAACAACTTAGTTCATCTTCCACATAGCTTCGTGTAGGCCTATGTAACGCGCAGTCTTGTGTACTAAGTGACGTCACACGTATCTTGTGTACTGAGTGACGTCATAAGCTCAGCCAATCAGATGTATTTCTACATCTGGCGTTACCTTCTATTCTCTTTACATTGTGGGGTTCTGAGCTATGTCATGTTTTCTAATAGATGTGTATATTTTTGCTTCCAATTCTAGTAAACCATCTCTATAGTAAAAAAATAAGATAATTTTACATTAGGAAGTATACACAAAAACACATTTGTGTATAAATTATATCATAATATATATTTTTTTCATAGTGAGATTCAATATAGGCTAGGTATAAAGCTTATAACGATAATTATGATTATTACAGATCTATTTTTAATAGGATTGATTACAGACAGGGTCATGCCTTCTCTCGGGGTGGTGGTGGGGGGCTGAGAAGGGGGAGAGGGAGAGTTAAAATCATAATGTTAGTATTAAAGTTTTTATGTAATAGTTTGTATATAATGTGAAGCCTATATTTAACGCTTTCCATAGTTACAATAATTAAATAAGACTACATTATTTTGGGTAACTGAAATATTTAAATAACTACTATTCCGTGGCATGTCATGGAATGTTTCCAGGGTAAGCAAAGTTTGTCAGAACCCATAACTGTACCTGTGATATGTTCTTCCCCTTTAAGTCACCCATTTGACCACTTATAGGTCTGCTCTACATGTGAATGCATTTTCTTTTATACCAAGCTAATGAGTATTCTATTGATTGATGAGAACAATTTCACAAGTACAGTTTCAACTTATCTACTCTGCTTACCCTGGCAACACGCCACGAGATATCTCTAATATTGTTTTAACATTTACACATGTGTCTGGGGGTTGAAGGGTTTAACCTTAACCCCCTCTCCCTCCTACTTGGGCACCCCTCTGATTGGTTAGTATACTTAATCAATATAAATAAATATACTGTGTATACATTTGAAGCCACTGGACATTTTTTAATTCTCTAAGCTATATCCTTGTGAATCAATTTAATAAATTACAACATTGTACATAATATATTAATGCAACAGCAGCCATTATCTAAACCAATGTATGTACAATCTAGTTACCAGATCCCTTCATCTTACAATGCGATTGGTTTAATTTTTATCAGACTTCTTACATCTAAGATTCTTATGAACACAGAAATGTGGTGTTGTATGGGCCATGTTTCATTTGATAATATATATTTAATTATTTACTTTATTTAAAACATGTTAAAATAGAACTACAGTTCACCAAACTGATGTTAAATATTAATGGTTTTCAAAACATATAAGATATTTAATTACTCGCACTCGTAAAGCCTCCTGTAAGCTAAAATCATACATTTTTGCAAAATTGTCGAGACAAGGTTTCAAACTCTTTATCCGTAGTGACATGTAACTATTCTTATCCAAACTATGGTTTGCTTACATTATAAACCTTAGCCTATACTAGAAATCATCTAGGATTTCATAATTGCACTCTAGAGTGAATATCACCTCTGAGGGAACTGTAGGTCTCATGGAGGAAAGCTTTATCTTCGCTTTTCCTCGGTTAACCGTTGCCAAATATACAAACTTTCAATTATTGTTATAAATAAAAAGCCTAGTTTATCATTTAACTAGTTGGACCCAAAACGTTGTGAGTCTACATAGGAAAAGTAAGCCACGTTTATCCATGCGGTCTAGGACAACTGGGCGCCGCCATCTGGGCGCCGCCAACCAGGCGCGGCCAACTGGGCGCGCGCGAACTGGGCGCCAGGACAACTGGGTGCCAGGACAACTGGGCGCTAAAATAAAACTAATTTTTTTATTTATTTATTAACTTATGCAATTTTTTAGAATAAAAAATGCACAATTTTTTCATATTTTTTCAATTAAAATTAAAAAGTGATGGATAAAAACTAAAAATGAACTTTTTTTAATTAATCATATTTTTCAGCGCAACATCATATATTTTTCTTGGAGTATTTAAAAAAATAATCTTAGTAGAGGAAACTTAATTAATTTATATTATAAAGTTAGTCTATTTGATATAGTAAAATTTCTAAAAAAAACTCCACAAAAAATGAAAAATAAGAATTGTGCGCAAAATAAACCACTAAGGAGGAATAATAAGTAGCATTTATGTGCATCCCTATGTAGAAATTAAAATAATATTGCCGATATTATAATACCTTCAAGCTATGACTTATTTCTGGTGCAGGTGCGACGAGATTTGGTTTGTTTATTCTTAGAAATCTCCCCCCCCCCCATTATTATTACTTTTCTCTTATCCAGTTCATAGATATGCGGTGCAGGTGTTACGAGCTTTTACTTGCGTATTCTTAGAATTCGCCCACTCGACCCATTACCATTACTTTTTGCTTCTTCACTTCATTAGGTTTCGTCAACCAGAGTGGTTTGGACGAAATGGAACAAAAAATCGTGTCACAACGTGACAAACAAAAGTACGTAGACAATGGGTTTCTATATGTTTTTGATAAATTTAGTGTCGATGGACAGATCAAATTTTGGAGATGTGAAGGAAAAAACAATAATTGCAAGGCTAGATTACATACAAGAGGAGAAGAAGTGGTTAAAAGATTAAACGAACACACCCATGATAGTTCATCACCACACATTGGAGCACAAGAGGTGGTTTCAAAAATCAAACAACGGGCTGCTGAAACACGAGAATGTACTTCTCAAGTCATCAACGAATGCACAATTGGCTTGACCCAGGCGGCAAAGGTATGTGATTTTACTTAGCTAAGTATGATAAATAATACATAAATAATTATTAAATTAATCCTTCAATCAATATTGCTTTCATTATTAGTAGGTTTCAAAACAAAGGCTAGTAACTTATTCTATCGGGTACAGATGAGAAGGAAACCTAGAGGAAATGCACCCACATTAATGTTGTGAGGGTATGAAAAACCCACCGCGAGTAATCACATGTTAAAAACCGCCCACCAAAGTGCACCCAGCTGAGATTCAAACCCGGACCTCCTGCCAACGGCCACCAAGTGATTTTTTTAAATTGTTACGTTCAGTGCAATGTGAGTCATCAATGCAGGTAGTAACCTAATTAGTATCCTTTTAAGGTAATTAACCTCTTATATAATAAAATATATTTAACGCAAGAAATATGTATTACCAAGTCTGTAGATTCAAAAAATCCAGTAAAAACATTCTCATGACAAATAATTTTGGCGAGGAATATAAAGGGTGGTGTTCAAATATTACTAACGCAATTTTTAGAATACAATCTTAGCACCTTCCCTCATTCTTATTGCACTACTTAACAATTTGTTTTACATTATAAATACAGGCTATACTCAGGGATGCCATTTCAAATCTGTCAGGGGGAGGAGAGAGGTAGGTAAGATCGTTAACAAAGGCCCTATTTATAAGGTATAAAGCTCAACGTAACATCCCCTCCCGCCGCTAGGGGTGGATCCAGATGGACGGCATGGGGGGCGCGCCCCCCTTTCGCACCTCCAAGGATTTTTTTATTTGGTGTCAAAACTTTTTTAATTAAATCATTTAAATCAATTTTCTAATCACTACTCGTTGTACTGTCTTGTAATATCACACTAGTCGGCAAATGGGACGTTTGTGCCTCCCCCTCGACCCCAAATATTTTTAGTAAAAACTAAATAACATCAAGCTGAACTATAAAATTGAACACCAAAGAAGTGTTGAATGTATTTCATCTATATTTTATAGTTTAATATGTAATTATTTTCAACACATTGCCAGTGAAAGATGAATCCAAATATTCCTAGGTTCTCGAGACATCTAAATCTCCCCCAGCCCGGTCCCGTGGAGGCACCCACCCCCTCACGAAAATCCTGGATCCACCCATGCCCTCCACCTCTCCCCTCCCACTATTCCTCTAAAAATCTAAAATTAACTATTTTTCATACAATTCCAGTTCCCATGCATAGTTTTTACGTTGGTGTACGTTTATAGTGGCATATTTAACCCTAACAAATCTTGTTTTCTATTTCCTATACAATATTAAAACTGGAATGTTAGAGTTGGTACCTTTTTACCACAACAGATGTACTTATTTTTGTATGTGTTTTTAAATCCTTTTAACTCTTTAGATTATTCGGATTAGTGTTTTCATTAAGTAACCCCATTCACCTTCATAAATAAAAGCTAAGCTCAGCCCGAAGCCCCCTCCCCTTTTTTAAACCCTCTCTCCCTCCAGCATCATCCACTAAATCTTAGAAGTGTTACGCAGTATTCGAAGTGCTAAGCCCATGCATAAATCTTGAGCATAAAATTAATGTAGCAATAATTTTATAGTAAAAACAATATAAAATGTAAAGTATTGTTAACTGTAACAAAATTCTTACGGTAATCTAAAACGTTTTTTGTGTGCAGGGGGTACTTCCAAAAGCAGATGCTCTAAAAAAATTAGTTCGCCGTAAGCGAAACCAGATAAACGCTGCCCCTCCAGTTCCAGCAAATCTTCAGACGCTGATAATTCCTGATAGATATAAAATGTATGTATCCGAAACGGACATTGAAGAAAATTTCTTACTTTCCGATAGTGGACCAGATGCTAACAGAATCCTTATTTTTGGTCGACAACGTAATCTGCAAATATTACGTGACGCAGAGGCCTTATATGGAGATGGAACATTTAAGACTGCCCCACTACTGTTTGCACAAATATATACGGTGCTTGGTAAGCAATTTGGAGGGGTGCATCCAATTATATATGCACTCCTACCTAATAAACAAAGAGCTACCTACGTACGACTCTTTGAAATGTTACAAGAAATCGAACCTACCTTTCAACCACAAACATTTTCCTGTGACTTTGAATCAGCTGCAATAAGTGCTATTAGAGAGTGTTTTCCCCAAGTTGAAATACATGGTTGTTTTTACCATCTAACACATAACATAAGAAAACAAATATGTGCATTGGAACTTATTCAACTATACAACAACAATGCAGAGTTTTGTTTGAAAGCAAGGATGATATCAGCTCTGGCGTTTGTGCCAGAAAATGATTTAGACCAAGCTTTAGATTTGTTGGCAGAAGAACTTCCAGACAATTTGCAGCCCCTGATTGACTGGTTTGAAGACAATTATATAGGTCGTAGAAATCGCAGAGGCGTTGGACGACGAGTGGCATTATTTCCACCAAATATGTGGAATCTTTACACTAGAGTATTAAATGGTACAGATCGTACTAACAATCATGCTGAAGCTGCACATCGCAGGCTAGGAACTGAGCTGGGCATGCAACATCCCACAATATGGAAATTTATTGATGCTCTACGTAAAGTACAAGCTGCAAGAGATATCTACTATGAACATCTTGTAGCTGGACATGAGCCTACGCCGAAAAAAAGAAAGTATCGAGAAGTCGATGCTAGAATTTTAAGACTAGTTAGGGACTATAATAATAGAGACATTATTTCGTTTTTACGTGGTGTTGCGCATAATATTGCAATGCATTAAAAAAAGTGATTTTTTTAAAAAGAAAAAAGTGGGGTGTGTTTTTTGTTTTTACTCATCACTTTTTAATTAAAAAGAAAAATATTGATTTTTAAAAATAAAAAGTGGGGTGTGTTTTTTGTTTTTACTCATCACTTTTTAATTAAAAAGAAAAACAATGATTTTAAAAAAATAAAAAAGTTGGTTTTTTTTGTTTTTACTCATCACTTTTTAATTAAAAAGAAAAAGAGCATTTTAAAAAAGTGATTTTTTAAAAAAGGTAAAAAGTGGGGCTACTTTTGGCGCCCAGATGTCCCGGCGCCCAGTTGTCCCGGCGCCCAGTTGGCCGCGCCCAGTTGGCCGCGCCCAGATGGCGGCGCCCAGTTGTCCGGATTCGTTATCCATGCCAAGTTGTTGGGCTAACATTCTGGGTCCTACTCTAGTTTTTAGTCTGTCTACACATTTTTTGCTAATTGAGGACAACTTATTACTTGCCATATTTTTAAATTGTGTTGGCAGGAAGTTTACTCTTTCAGAAAATAAAAACTTATAAAACGGAGGTGGTTCGAAGTTTATTTTGGCTAAACGTAGAAATTAACGTGCGTAAATGGAAACAATGAATGACCTACTTTTTCAAAGTGGATTTGATCACTGTTTACGCGTACCATCCCTTGGACTTTTAATACCGGAACGTACTTAAACTTGGGTTTCCTCATCTACGCGATACAGTTAAAAGGAAAAATGTTGGAGAAAAACATTGCATGTGTACCACTCCCGAGCCTGAAAACATATTATGTTGACTATTTATGTTCTCTACACCAATAATCTCGTCAACACAGCCAACACAACATGTTACTCTAGAAACATTGACTTCTGCTATAATCCTGAAATTTTCTTTCTGATCGAAAGTTTTATTAGTTTTTCATCACCTCATTCATATTGTTTTGTGTATTAATCTTTACTTTACTCATAGCTAATAAACAAACACTATGGAATATAATAAAACACACATTTAGGCCTAATATCAAATGTTGGTTACTAAAAAAACCTAACCTTTTAAAAATAATGAACATTAAATGTTATAATTTAATATATATTTGCTTAAGAAAAACAATACTTGAATTCAAAATATTAGCAACCAAAAGTAAATACCTTTCTCTCTAACATGATTCACACCTCATACCAATATTACCAATATTTAGTTAATATTTTGTAATAGTTAATAGTAACACTAAAATCAAACAGTGGGACTTTATGGCCTTGTTGATGTGAGAAGTAGTTATTGGCAACATCGAAAAACCAGCGTTGCAAAATGTGTCGTATAGCTGAGAGAAGATTGATCACGTGACAATTATTTAAATATGGCAACGCTTTTTCACAATAGTAAGCCGGCAGTTCCTTCAGATATGATATTCAATGAATTAACTGTGGTTTATACTAATGGCTGTGGGGTCTTAGATGCGTTATATATAGAAATATTTACAGCACCAGAGCCAATCCATTGATAGCTAAGTTATTAGAGAAGTGATAATCTAAATAAAGTTATTTTAAATATTTTGGTCAGATTAAAAAAAGAACAATTTATTGTTTGTGACAATATCTTATAAAATTTATCAATTACAGTTGTATTTGTTAGTCAATATTTTTCTAAATAGTAAATATTTAATACTTCGGGCTAATTCCCCTCCTTCCCCTTTTTACGAATAATGGCTTATTTATAAGTTTTACTCAACTCGAATCAGAATTTTGGTCGTGGTGCCCGTTTCTGTAACATATACTATATTATTAGTAAAAACAAATCCAAGCATATTTCAGCCATATCCATGTATTTTATGTTTAGTGAATTAAAGTATAAAACACCCCTTTGATCCTATGTCTGGTTAGAATATAATCGTGTTTTCAAATTTTTCGGATAGCCGAGAATGATTAGCTATAATTCGCATATAACTTATATTTGCAAAGTATATTTAATTTTCCTCGTAATTTTTAGTGTTAGTTAAATCGAATATTTTTATTTTTATCAAAAAATGTTTTGGATGCACATTAACACAGAATATACACGCTTTAATATACTGTATTTCCAAAGTATGCTAAGCAGGATTAATTTAATATCTCTAGTTATTGTTTCCAGATTAATACACAATATTTGTATAGTGTCCTAAATTATTTACAAACGTTTGTCATTAAAGTTTGATAGGTTGATATCACTTGAAAATTTCAATAAGTAAATGTGATGCCTTTGATCTTAATAACATTAATATAAGGTATAAGTATATACAGTACGTATACTACAAAAAACCAGAATTAAATATTTCTATAATAAAACACCCTAATTTTACAAATATATGATGATATAATCGTAACTGATATAATCGTAACTTATAAAAAGAGTACCGTGGTATAAAGTTGATGTTTACGGTGGTAAAATTTGTATTTATATGTATGGTACACAAAGAAAAGGAAAACAACTTAATAATTTAGTTTAGTTAAAATATTACATTTTCATTAGTAAAAATTTCCTTTTAAAGTTAGTATGGGCTATTGAAACCCAACTATTACTTAGTTGTAAAACTTAACTCATTGTATTAATTTTAGGACATAAACCGTACTATCATATCTATCATTCATTTGATTGGATTTTAAAAAAAAGTATGCACCATGAATAATACATCATTTAAACAAAATTTGTTTGAAAATATTCATTTGCAATTTTATGACTCTTTTAAGAATTTTCTTCATCATTCTGTAATCACTATGTTTTACATTCAAGTAAAATAATAGGTGCTTGTAAACCTCGATGAATCTCAAGTTGCATTAATTAGTCACAAACACAATAATAATATGCAAATCAAATGGCAGTAAGTATAGATAAAATACAAAATAAATATAATTAAGAATTAATTAAAAATATTAAATGATTTTTAAATGGTGAACTAGATCTTTGATTATTTATAACTAAGATTAGTTTTGATTATTCATAAAAGTATTATTTTTTTATCATATTAAATAATTATTAAATACGGTTGTGAAATGCATGTAGCCTAATGCATGAGCAATATACATTTCAGATACAACATTGTCTATTATATTTTGCAAAGAAAGTTTAGAAATTTTCTGAAAAAACATTAACCTATCAAATATTACTTAAAATACTTTTAAAATACTACTGCGGTCAAGGATTCTCAATTCCATTTTAAAAAAGATTATATTTATAAACCAATTCAATCACGGTTTCGACGTTTAGAATAGTAATTTAAACCTTCTAGTGGCATACCCTACATATATATGTCAAATGTACTACTTTTCATTTGTATTTTAACAATCTTAAAAAAATATTATTAGTCATAATTATTATTATCAATGTTTAACATAAAACAATGCCAATACAGGTAATGTTGAAATATATAAACATCTTAAAAGGGATTCACATTGGAACTCAATATACCAAAAAATAAATTAAATGCTTAAAAAAGTATATATATATAATGCCAAGGATATTATTATAAACAAAAAATTAAAGAAATAAATTGAGAAAAGTTATATTAATATGTATACATCTATATTAATAAAATTATTTGTCTTTGTCATGAGTGTTGTGTGATATCTTCCACACGCAGAAGGCTGAAATTTAAAAATCAGTAGCCCCTGTACACAAACATGTGACCTCGAAGCGGTAATTTTAAATTTTTTATTAGATTTTTTTAAATTTACTAAAAACTGGAAAGGAAGAGGTAAAATGTAGAGATATTTTTCTTAGATGTTTGAAGCAAAGAAAAACTTTACCCGGGTACTTCTGCGAGATATACATCATAGCTTTAAATTAGAGGGCATAACTGTAAAAATAGCAAATAAACTGACACCTTAGTTCAGTGGTTAGCGTGTCTCTCTACTAAGCTAAGGTCCTGGATTCGATTCCCGGCATGGCGGAAAATTTATAATTTGTGATGTGTGTTTTTACCCTTTCACATTGATAAATTAACGGCTGGGAATTGGATGTTGTGCCTGTCCCCTAGTTTTATGTTAGATTATAAGGCATATGAAGTTACGACAGGCCTAGCAAGCCGGTAGTGTAAAATACATTGCTTGAATAAAAAACTGACCCAGGCCACATGTTGGAAACAGTAAATGAAGTAAAACAAAAACTGTAAGATTAAAATAAAACGAAATAAAATATAATTTTTGAAGATTGTGTTTCTTTGAGATTTTTTGTTTAACGTATTTAGATAATTTTTCTAGATCAACGATAGGTTTAATTCTCAAATATGTAATTACCAAACTTTCTGATTAAAATAAAACACAAAATCTCCCTTTTAACTTTTTAAAAATATAAATTATAAAACGTACCAATTATGGTTTAAATATATTTTTATAAAACTACTACTAAAGATTTGTTGTACTGTACTGTACATTTTGTAGTAAAATAATGCTTTCGAATATATACACTAAAATATCTTGCATCAACATGGACAAAACATAATATTATTAATATCATCATGTCGTATTAATGCAACTAAGATTTAGCCTAAATGACTTACGATGTGTTGTATGATTATGAAATTAACTATATAAACTAAGCTTAATACCAAACATCGTGCTATGGTAATCCCAATATCGTTGGCCTAAATGAATTTGGAAAGCTTAAAAAAAGATTAATTTATAATAAATAGTATTATTTCATAAATGATTGAGTTTCATCAAATAAAAGAACGTAATTGATAGTTTAAATAAAACCACATTGATTTATTTGTAAAAACATTTTCCACAAACTTAAAATATGTTAGTCATCTAAAGTAATTTGATAATAATTGTTCCAATGCTTATCCATATTATATTTAATTATTAAATATTAAACTGTAGATACAATATTTGTAGTTATTTTTGCAAGTGTACAAAAAGTTGATAATACTTTGTAATGTGATTTTGGTTGAACAGTCAAGAAATGGTTAAATAGAATGTTGTTTCTTTTAGACACAGCACATTAATACTGGAGAGTTTCAAAAAATTGCATGCACTTATAAAGATCCATGAACACATAACATTAAAGATATATATACTGTATTATTATTATTATTATTCAAATAAATATAGTGTGATACATCACTTTATATCTTTAACATCATTTACAGAAAAATACGAGGAGATTTATTATCAACAAAAACTATTATACCATTATAATAAATTGAATAATACAATTATACCCGTCTTTCAAGTTAAAGAAAAAATTGAAAACAATTTGTGGATTATTTTAATTTACACGACAGATGAGAAAATAGAAATTTGTCTTTAAGTTATAATTTTTGTTTCAAATAATAAGCTTATTTATATAACATGTATTTGTTATATACCTTAAAGTATATAATATAGTCTATATTATAATAATTATCTCTTTACTCATGGCATTCGACTTATAGAACACTTGAATAATACATGAATCACATATTATTTTTAGTTGGCTTATATTTACATGCACGTAACATGTTATTTATAAAACAAATATCAGAACTACAACACAATTAAACATATTTTAAATACATAATATTAGACAAACTTACCAAATCCTTATGAATACTCATTTTACAATAGTCTATACAATACCATATCACATTATGAAGAAGTTTGCCAAGTGTAGAAAAAATATGTCAATGACCTAGTTTTTATTATCTTACTAAATATGTTTATAACTTTTTTTACAGTTTGTTAAAAAAATATGCAATTAAGTAGTTTACAGCACTACGACAAACTAGACATATTTAGTAAAACTGTTGCAGAGATGTATGCCAAAATAGCTTTATTATAGTGCCAACAATGAAAACGTTATTACATTTACTGTAATTCTCATATACACTTCTTTTAGTTTAATTGTGTGCGTATCTCAAGATATACTATTATTATATTTACAAACATAATTTGAATAATATATTAATACAAAATAGCAATAGGAATTATTGATGACCAGATTTTCTAAATACTTTTAATCTTAATCATTAAATAATTATAACAAATCAATTTGTTTCTAAAAAAAAAATTTATTTGTAGACACAATTTAGTAAAACAGAAATAATACATATTAATTCGTGGAAAAAATTGTTTAGATAAAAGAACGTTCTGATAGTTGAAATACCAGTTGTGTTGATGGGGTGCGTGGGGGGGGNNNNGGGGGGGGGGGGGGTTAATATATCTTAATCACAGAAAATCATTATTTAAAATTGTACTATAGTAATTATAATTCCATTAACTAAAACAGATAAAATGTGTAGTGTAATCATCATTGTAAATATATATTATACAGAAATGAACACGTGGTTGAAATTGGTGAGTGGAGAGGCTACGTCTTGGTTGCAGTGTTTCAGTTAGTTGGCATTTCGGATAATCGTGGTGTGAATAGTGAATGTTCTAACGTACTTTTAAAAAGAAGTGTGGGGGTGAAAGCCTCCATGAGTATTTTAAGAAAATTTCGTTTTTGGAGAAAAGAGATGTGCTAAGTTTGAAAACAAATTATGAGTTTATTACCTATCAAATTTGGTCGATTTATGAGATTTTTTATCGCATCTTCTTCACATCCTCGGGCTACCCCTATTTAAATACTGTATGATAATGGTTTGAAGACTGAGAAAGAAATGATTTTTGGAAAGTTTCTAGCATTTGTCTTGAGCAGAGAATGGGAAGCAATGAAGGAGGTAAAAATACACCCTTTGAACACTGTCGGGATTCGAATCCAAAACTATCATCAGAAAAACAAATTTAACTTGATTGACTTTAGTCCACGTGCCTCCATTGCATGTTTTATTCTTCATGAATTTAGTGAACGAAATTGTATATACTATAATTTTATTTTCGTGAAATATTTTGAGTTTATATTAGGCGCACAAGACACGCATTAAAACTAGGAATAACAAAAACAATATATTTATAAATAATCTGTCAAAGATAATTTGATCAAAAATATATTTTAGTAGCTTAGCACACAGCTTTTCTCTCACCAGTTTGATTAAATTATTATTATTAGCAACGCGTCTTACTACCCGTTCGGGTTATACGCACTTACGCTAATGTGCAAGGGTAGGGTGAATGTGAGATGTAATGAAGGACCTACAGTTTAACGTGGAATCCGAACCACGGTGGATATCCTGGCATTCCTCACATTCACAAGATGTCTTGTCAGAGGTGAAGGAAGGATTTGGTAATCAGATAAATCTTTGCCGGGACTGAGGATTGAACCCCAGCCGCCAGCACAGAAGTCTGACACCTTACCCCTAGACCACCAGGTCACCGTTTGATTAAAAATTTATTTTAATTCGTGGTAGGTCGGCACCTTTTAATAATTTAATAATTATTCTAAGCTATCCAAAATAGTTAACTACTTAGAAATTATTACTAAAGGTGAGTAACATTACTAAAACGAAACAATATAATATTATAATCGGTTTGTAGTCATACTTTAGTATTTTTAATTAATTAATTTCGAAGAGGATAAATAAAGTTTTTTTTATGTGAACTTCTCAATTTAATCAATTAATTATAAATGCATCTCAGATTAAAACAATATATTGGATTGATAAAATTAAGCATTGCGATAGTACACAATAAACATAAAATTGAAAATAAATTATTCCTGACAGCTTTGCCAGCTCACTTTCATGTGTATAGTTAATTAATCTATTGTAAGACATGTTGTAAGAAATTCCAACAGCGTATCTAAATAGTGTATTATAATTTAACCAAGACATATTAATTAACACTCATGTTTTATTTTTAAATCGATAAGAAAATTGTGGAACAACAATGAAAATAGGAATATACTGCTAAGATCTAAAATATTGAAATTTCACATTAATATTTCAGTTTTTTTAATCCAAAACATTCAATCCAGTTAAGTGGGGTTATCTTAATATTTAATAACATTAAACTCTTAACTATATATTCTCATTAATTAAATTCTTATTTTAATGATGTAGGTTTTAAAATTGATTATATTTTGTTTGAAAAATACATAATTAATAATTGTATTTTCATTAAAATAATTGTTAGTCAAGTGTTAATATAGCAATATATTATTTATAGTTTTTTTTAAAATCAAACATACTCAAAGTCCCAAAATAAAACCAAAAATATTTAATTTTTGATATTTTGTCTTATTAGCCCTAAGCAAGAAAATAATATTTTAATGGATTACAAATTCAATGAGTCAACACAAGAACAAATAAAGTGTACCATACAAATTAAAAAGTAATGCTTTTCTTTGATTTGTATTAGATACATAATTATTAAATTCAATGCCAAGAAGAATTAACTGTTTTTGTATAAACCCAGACGATATCAAAACAACACTGTTTTAGCTAAGTTATTACAAAGATTTTCTCAAATCTTTTGAATTTATTTAGAAGTGGATTCTACTTTTTTTTAATTCTAGACTTTATATTATGTCAAACATATAATTAGTTACTCTCGCACTACAAAGTTACTAAGGCTATTTCAGACTATTGGAAAAAAATACTCGCCCTGGGATCATAAATATAAATTTTAAGAATTCTTCATTGTATCGTGCCCATTAAGAAAGCCAAATATAAAAAGAAGTTCAATACTACAATAGTAACACAATAAATTGTAATATTAAATTGTTTCACTAATATTATCTAGATACAACTTTGGAAAAATGTAATTTATTATTTATCAAGTCTTTTATAAATTTTCGGAAATGTAATGTTGTAAATATTTTTTAGAATACTATTTTCAAATAAATAATATTTTTAATTATTTCAGAATTATTTATTTTTCAAACAAATAATTGTTTGAAATGACTAGTTTCACCAATATTAAAAATTACAAGTAGGCTACATTTACAAATACCAATGAAAATACACACACAAGTTTAATAATATGCAAAATTGTAAAGTCGCTTAGGCTGTAAAGTTACATAATATGCTTTCCTTTTTAAATATAGTTTTGCAAATAAATACTCAAGTAAAATCAAAGTTGTTTTGATTGAGTAAATAAAAATTAAATGGGACTAAAATATAAAATAATAGGTACATTCATATCAAGTGGTTTAATAGGTTTATCAAAATACAATAAATGATATATTCTCTGAAAACTGTTATTTAAAAAGGTTAAAGCTTAAACTGGAATTTTCTAGCTAATGTGACTTTATATAATATTTGTTGACGAAAAGTGATGACATTGCATAGTAATATATTTATATTTACAAGTAATTTGGGAGACACAGGTGTTCCCTTTGTGCTGTACAATATTAACAAGTATTAGTGTAGTGCGTGTTGGCAACAAACAGTCTTAAAAAATGGTGAGACAGTAGACATATTACTCCTAGACCAGTAATCAAATAAGCTGCAAACAGGATAGAAATGTCATTACTTTTTATTTCAATAAAGTAACAATGTTTATTCTATTGAAGGGGCGTGACGTTATTTCAGTCTCTAATAGAGGGATGTTTGGCTTGCCCATTGTAGGAACAATAGCTAGGCATACGTAGTTTCTATGGTAATAAGTAAATTGCCTGTATTGACGTCACTACCAGAGAGAAATGTCTTGTCGCTTCATTTGTAGGGACAGCTGCTTGGTCTATATAGTAATAAGTGCATTCATTGCCTGTACTGACGTCACTACAAGAGATAAATGTCTGGTCGCTTCAGTTGTAGGGGCAGCTGCTTGGTCTATATAGTAATAAGTGAATCCATTGCCTGTACTGACGTCCCTACCAGAATTAAATGTCTTGTCACTTCAACTGTAGGGGCAGCTGCTTGGTCTATATAGTAATAAAGTGCATTCATTGCCTGTACTGACGCCACTAGCAGAGAGAAATGTCTTGTCGCTTCAATTGTAGGGGCAGCTGCTTGGTCTATATAGTAATAAAGTGCATTCATTGCCTGTACTGACGTCACTACTAGAGAGATATGTATTGTCGCTTCAATTATAGGGACAGCTGCTTGGTCTATATAGTAATAAGTGCATCCATTGCCTGTACTCACGTCACTACCAGAGAGATATGTCTTGTCGCTTCAGTTGTAGGGCAGCTGCTTGGTCTATATAGTAATAAGTGCATCCATTGCTTGTACTGACGTCACTACTAGAGAGATATGTCTTGTCGCTTCAATTGTATGGGCAGCTGCTTGGTCTATATAGTAATAAGTGCATCCATTGCCTGTACTGACGTCACTACTAGAGAGATATGTCTTGTCACTTCCGTTGTAGGGGCAATGGCAAGCGTGTGTGGTAAATATAATAATTAGTGCATTGTTTGGACTGACGTAACTACTAGAGAAAAATGTCTTGTCACTTCCGTTATAGGGCCATTGACTAAGAGGGCATGGTCTATATAGCAATAAGTACATTGCCTGTACTGACGTCACTAACCGAATTACATTTTAATACCTTCAATTATAAGTGCAATGGCTTGATATGGGTGGTCTATTAGTAATAAGTCTATTGGTGAAATTCACCGACGTACAAGCATCGTACCAAGACAAAGAGGCGTACTGTACAAAAAGGCAAAGAGATTAAGAGTTCATTGATTGATATGCTTTGTGACAAAGTCCGTAAATCGGGACGATTAAAAAACATCTTGTTGGTATATCCGTGACAAAACGTTATGGTTTCTAAACAAAACTAAAATCATTACTCGACAAAGCGACTATGAGAGCTTATTATGTTGCCATTAAACTTATTAATTTAATTAAACGACATTAGGCTAATTGTTCTCCAATGAATACCTACCTCAGTTATTGTAAAATACACATGATAACATAACTTGTAAACTCTTAAAATTAGTTTGTAGTTAAATCTACCAACATTAATAGTAACTCTAAACTATTTTAAATACAAGCAAATTATTCTTGTTTACATAATCAATGCAACTAAAACCTCGTAAAGAGAGCTCTATTTTCACAATCTAATGTTAAAACAATATTTAAACGCATCTAATAAAATTATGCTTTGATAATCAGCATCAGTAAGAACACGGCGGGTAAATCTTTTGCATAAAATTCAAACATATTTGTTTACTATCAATATTGATAAAATTTAATAATTTTCCCATTCATATTATTTTATAGGTATTTATACTAAATATAAAACGTGATGTATATGGATCACATTATATATCTATGAAGATATGGAACTGAAAGTAGTTTTAATAGTAGTTAGATACTGTCCTTCCCACCGTGTTTCTACCATACACTAGTGTTTTTTTTTATTAAAATGGACTATACGTGTATTTCAATCATACTATTACAATCGTTCTTTTAAATTAATATAATATACTCAGGACACCAAAGGTTCTTAGTATTTACAAAAAAATAATTATTGAATCAATATCAATGTATATAAATGCTATCACAATATTAGCTTGATATTCTGTGAGAACATAAGTGATAAAAAAAACATGATCTAATCTCTCGTTCACACACACACACACTTCAACCACTACGTCACATTTCTTCAAATCTTATAAAATACTTGTCGTAGAAAAAACCCATCCATTTTCAAACATACTAGTACAATAAATGTAGTGTAAAACAAACATTTATAGAGCGAGGATTAATATTTTTTAAATGTGCATACACTTTCCGTTCACCCCGACACACTAATGATTAGTACCAAGTTGTTAATGTCATTGTTAAAGTCACCTTGCTATCAGCTGACACACTAATGACTAGGACCAGGTTGTTAATTATGCATTGCCATCAGCTGACACACTAATGACTAGGACCAGGTTGTTAATGTCGCCTTGCTATCTATCAGCTGACACACTAATGACTAGGACCAGGTTGTTAATGTCGCCTTGCTATCAGCTGGCACACTAATTATTAGGACCAGGCTGTTAATGATGCCTTGCTATCAGATGGCACACTAATGACTAGGACCAGGTTGTTAATGCCACCTTGCTATCAGCTGACACACTAATGATTAAGACCAGGTTGTTAATGTCACCTTTCTATCATTTGACACACTAATGACTAGGAACAGGTTTTTAATGATGCCTTGCTATCAGCTGGCACACTAATGACTAGGACTAGGATGATAATGATGCCTTGCTATCAGCTGACACACTATTGACTAGGACCAGGTTGTTAATGCCACCTTGCTATCAGCTGACACACTAATGATTAAGACCAGGTTGTTAATGTCACCTTGCTATCAGTTGACACGCTAATGACTAGGAACAGGTTTTTAATGTCACCTTGCTATCAGCTGACACACTAATGACTAGGACCAGGTTGTTAATGTCGCCTTGCTATCAGCTGGCACACTAATTACTAGGACCAGGCTGTTAATGATGCCTTGCTATCAGATGGCACACTAATGATTAAGACCAGGTTGTTAATGTCACCTTTCTATCATTTGACACACTAATGACTAGGAAAATGTTTTTAATGATGCCTTGCTATCAGCTGGCACACTAATGACTAGGACTAGGATGTTAATGATGCCTTGTTATAAGCTGACACACTAATGACTAGGACCAGGCTGTTAATGATGCCTTGCTATCAGCCGACACACTAATGACTAGGACCAGGCTGTTAATGATGCCTTGCTATCAGCTGACACACTAATGACTAGGACCAGGTTGTTAATGCCACCTTGCTATCAGCTGACACACTAATGATTAAGACCAGGTTGTTAATGTCACCTTGCTATCAGTTGACACACTAATGACTAAGACCAGGCTGTTAATGATGCCTTGCTATCAGTTGACACGCTAATGATTAAGACCAGGATGTTAATTATGCCTTGCCATCAGCTGCCACACTAATGTTTGATTATTTTTTGTGTGCAGCTTATAAGATAGCGCCATAGTGTAATTAGTCAAGGTTCTTCAGGGTAAACGGAGTATACAAAAATGTTCTACTCGCTCGACTTATAAATGCCCAAACCGTGACAAACCTTCAAGTTACACGCAAAAATACAAACTGGAAAATATGTAGCTCCCATCTTCACACAGCTTACTTTGGAGAGGCAGACAGCATTCGGCCTGGGTCGCCTCTAAAAATAAATTCTTAGAGATGAAAAACGGAAAGTAAAAGAGCATTATCATGCCCTCCCGCTTCAACGAGTCTACGACTCTACCAGTACATGCCATCTGCAGATCTGTTCCCCTCGTACGTCTCTCATATCATTCCAGTGCGCAAGTTCTTCCTCTCCGGAACTGTTGAGACCGAGGGAGAACCAACCGATCATCTCTTTGCGTTTCATGCTGCGTTTGTTGTACACGGAGACCATGAGGGTGACGTCAGGAAGTTGGAAGAGCGCAACCTGTGCCAGGGATACTAGTTAGTACGACCTTGAGAAAAGGCTAAAACAATAAATTCTCACCACTTGCTATAGTTTCCTTTTACCCTGAAAGGAACAACCTTACTTTCCTTAGTTCTACTTTGATATAGCTTATAATATGGGAACATAATGTAAACAATTGAGAAGGGACGTTTACCTTTTTCGGGTAAATTTAGTGTACATGAATATCAAGAATATGCTCAAGAGTTGGTTGTATTTCAACCTTATTTTGACTTGAAAATTAGCTTATAAACCTCATGCGAAACAACATCCGAATTAATTTTTAATTCACATAATATATTCATTAAAATCTACAAACTTAAAAACGTGTACCATACCTCACGTGACTTAACCAAGAAAATATATGTTGTATCTGAAAACGTTTCATAAGTGCAACAATAAAGTTCTACTTATGACATAATTAAAAATCGTCAACTTTATTTTCAGACATTCTTACTTGGAACATGAACGTTTCTTTGAAAAGCGGGTTGGGCTGACCCCTTCTGATCGAGGTCTTACTCCGAGCCATCTCTTGTCCGGTACTGCTAACCAGGCAGAGCTTCACGTAAGTGTCCGGGGGGCGTGTCATCGCCAAGTTCCTAGGACAATTGAGGACATAATCTTCAAAGCATTGGATTTGTGTGTGTGTGTGTGCACCGCAATTCCTTATGGGTTTGTTGTCAGGCAGTTCAATACCTGTTATTAGTAATACTTTACACCACATCCCCTAGGTGCATACAACACAAACTTTGACGTTTCGTAGCTCCACCATTTGACCTCGCCGACCCCAAGTTTACTGCGTGGGAATAATAGTATTTTCATCACCTACAACCTTTATAAAGTTTTATCTTGAGATCTGAATAATCCTGTATATCCTCACCTGAAATGGCTTCCCTTGACGATCTCCACGGAGAGTCTCCCTGTCGTCCCGTTGTAGGACAGCCCCAAAAGTAGTTCCGGGACGCCGCCATGTTGCATGCTGTGCGTGGATCCAGTGCTGTCACTGCGGGCCAGACTTAACAGGTCGGAGGCGGAGCCGTTCAACTGGAATACAGACCCTGGATTAATTATGGTAACGTCCTTGAGACTACCTACAATTGTGGCCAAGAGCTCTGAGGCATAAGGCTCGATTAAAATAAACCGTATGGCTTGGATTATTGTAGCAGTATTGAGGTTATGCCCACACCAGTGGCAAAAGGAATCAGGCTCGCAATAATTACGGGTTGATTTTTACCATAATATCTCCACGCTAGTGGGTGAGAGTGACCACTAAACTAGCCTCACAAAACCCAACTCTTGGGTAAAGTCAATATAGCCTTAGTTTTAAAAGTACACAAATAACTTAAGTTGATTAATATCCACGCATCCCACAGACTGTTCAAAAATACCACACTGATATTGGTAAAGAGTAAAAGGATTATGAATTTAAGGGAATGTTCAAGCATATTGGTAGAGAGGGAGACATTGTGAAAATCAAATTTAAAAATCAAGATTTGGGTGGGGGAGGGGCACACAGTTAATCAGATCAGGATTCTAGCTCTGCCTCTTTGTTTGGAGTCTGAGAATGTCGGACGATATAATGTTAGCATTGAGCTAGACCTACTAGTTATTCACGAAAATAGAACTAGATTTGCTAGTAAGTTCCTGAATTTTAAATTTGAAAAACAATGTTGTTGGGGGTAAGTAATGCGTTGGATTATTATGTATAGACTGCAACGTATAATATTGATTTTCTGCATTTAGTATTAGATCTTAGACACTCTATATGGTAGAATAAGTGTAGAGCATATGTGTGTAGCGGGACACCTAACAATAAGGCTAAATATAGTATCTATTTAAACAACAATGTTAAGGGTGTATAATCATTTATTACATTTTATTTTTTATTGGGAAGCCCCTTGTTCTCTCTGGATTATCAAACTTTTATGTTAAAATAAACTTTTTGGGTATATACACTAAAATGTTCGTTGATGAATAAAAAATGTCTGCCATATTTATAGAAGGTTTAGTTAGTGATTAATTTGTGAGATTTCAATAAATCTCAATCGCGTTAAAGTTTTTTGTTGTATTGTAAATGTTAGGTAAGATTCTAAAAAAAATTGCGTCTTTTAGATTAATAGTCTGTTAATCAAGACAGAACAAATATTTTTCTAAAAGAATTTATAACAACTTTTTGTGGGAACTCCAGTATGTTTTTTCGGTTAAATTGCTCCTTCGGTTTAAAAAATTTGGGATCCTCTGACATAAATAATCTTGATCACTCATAATCGGTAATTTTATAGAAAACTAAATAGTTTAATATGAAAATTAAGAATTTAATTTATCATATATTATTTTTATAAAAAGAGGACTCTTTAAATATTTTAGGAAATATTAAATTTAAGGACATATTAAAAAGTTATAGAAAAAATAAATCAAGGCGGAGAAAAGATGGGTGGGACCTCTGATAAGTCAATCGGGGCTCTAAAAGGCTGCCGACTAATGCCCCTAGAGCACAGACAAATAATATACCCAGACACTCAACTCACAGGTTAAAATGGTATCGCCTCTTTTGGCACCTTGAGTTCTTCAACACTAGGATCGCTGCGGTTAGTCCTATCCTCACCCAGCAGTGACACTAGCGAGGCCCAGTGTTGAAGGACTCAAGCTGGCAAAAGGAGCGCAGCGAAACCCCCTTAATGTTGAGAGTATGTTTCTTATTTGTCTGTGTCCTAGAGGGTGTTTACAACAGGGGTTTCCAACCCTCTGCTCTTGGGCCATATACATCCCACGGTGCCTTTTGTTTGTGGCCCACGAAGTTTCTCAGAAAAGTAATTTACTGAAGCAGAATTGTTGTTTTTAGACGAGAAACTGAATGTTTTGACTTGCGTGGGAAAATTCAAATTAAAGCTCCAACTGATGTTCGTATTTAATTTCTTCCTTACACCTTTATATTATATTGACGTATCAAATATGGTACATTTTAGTCGGATAATTCGTTTGATATTTAATTAAACATGTTTAAATTACCACTTCTTAATTCATTCGCAATTATATACCTGTTACCAGACTCGGTGGAGTAGTTAGCTAACGCGCTAGTTTCGTGTTGAGCTAGACTACCGAGTATTGGGAGATAAAGGTTCGAATCTTTGTCAGATTAACTGGGGGTGGTTTTCCCTAAAAGTTCTTCCCCTCTCCCTCCACGCAAATGCAGGTTTGCTTCTTCTAAATTCAAATTTCCCAATTCCTAGACAATTAGCATAATTAGTACTTAAGTGTATAACCCAAACAGGTAGTAAGACGCTGTGCTAAATAAATAAATTATGTATACCTATTCTGGTTTATGCATAAGTTAACAAAAATTAGACGATTATGATGACTCTTGGATTAAATTGTGGCTCTAGGGCACTTTTACTTTGGAAAAAACTGTTGTATAAAGTAAAATATTTGTTAAATATATTATTTTATAAACTATATTTGATGGATCATTAATCATATTTCTTCTATCAAATAACTTTTATAAATGGAAAACTTCCTTCCAGCAATAATGATAATGACATGTCCGGACTACATTAATCTGTAGCTCAGTTTGTGGAAAGATTAACCAGTACTAATGTACCGACGCCCATGGGACTCCCGAATGTACTAATCGTACATCCTTTCCGTGTATGCTCTTTTCATGTCCCGATGAGGTAAAGTGATGGTGATTGTGAATATGAGGGTATGCAGCCAATTAAGTTCTTAACACCCACTTTAGTGACAACATGGTCTAAGGCGGCGGTTCCCAACCTTTTTTCGTTTGCGTACCCCTTGGAAGCTCATTTACATAAATTGTGCCCTTAAGATTAGCTAAGTGTTTAGTTAGTAAACTAGCATTTATTTCGGATTTATTTGTTGCAACTGAAAATAAGTGAGCTAGTAATGGTATTTTAAAAAAATGTAATATTATGGTAAAGTAAACAGTTTATATATTTTACATTCAACTAATTAATTTATTAATACATATAAAAACTGTTTTATGTTTTAAATTGAAAGCATTTTCTCAAGGTCAAATTAGAAGAAACACACCCCCCACGCCCTAGCGTTGAGTTAATTTCAGCCTTTGTACTGACTTTTTTGTCTTATACTGCTGAAATATGTAGCTTTTTCCACCACTATTAAATTATTTTCCTGTACCCCTAAAGTCCTGGCACCTACCCTTGGTGGTACGCGTACCTCACGTTGAGAATAGCTGGTCGAAGGCGTCACTATCGCAATAGACTATAATACTGATGTCGGGGAGATAGTGCTACGATCCTGGTACTGAGAGTCGTTTTTCCTCAATAGTTTCTCCACTCTCTCTCCACACAAATGCTAGTGTGATTCCTATAAATTCAACCTCCCTCATCCCTAAGCCATTAGCGTAATTAGTATATAGGCGTATAACCAGAATGGGTAGTAATAAGTAGTGCTAAAATAAAATATAAAAAAGATCTTATCCTAACTTAAGCCTAACTAACCGAACCCTGGTGACCGTTGGAGATTATTCCCTATTCGAGAATAATCCCTCGGTACCAGCCGGGAATGGAACCCGGGACCTATAGATCAGTAGCCAGGGGCTCTGACCACTACACCACGAGGCCGGTTTTCTTCCCCGGTATGAACTGACCGTGAGGTTGGCTCTAGGCTCCAGCGCCAGCCACATGGTCGTCTCCAGCTCCAGGTTGATGTAACTGAAGCTCACAACGCACTCGCCGATCATTCTCTCTCTTCTCATACGCTCACAGCCGTACAGACGGAACCTCACCCCCATGCTGTTCACGTCCTCTGGGAGGCAAGGGGGGGGGCAGAGACCCAAAAACAACCTTCACTTGATAGGCTCAAGTTACCACATATTCAAGCTTCAATGGAAACGTATAGGAAAAAAAATAATGGTGTGGTGTATCGCACAGAATGTCTCACTCTTTTATCTTAAAATAGAGACATTTACTAAAAACTCGTAAAATTTGTGAAGCAAAATTATACAGGATGTTTCTAAACTCTATGACCAAACTTAAAACACAGCGTCTTTGGGCAAAGAGGAACAGGAAATTCAAGTAAAAAATTGTTCGGGAAAGTAATCTTGCGTTACTAAATGTATTTTGAAGTCAAGACGCAACAACGCCGTGAGTAAGCAGCTGTAAGTACGTACGGGTACAACAAGTTGCATATCATCAGGCGGGAAGAAGTGCCGTGCCACGAGCCACGTTCAAATGCAACCGACGGAGACTGTTGGGACCGAGTTGAGGGCGAAGTTTTGAACACCTGGTGTAATGTGCCCATTTAATAATATGCAACCTATTGTACACGTACGTAATTACAGCTGCGTGCTCTAGGCAATGTTACGTTTAAACTTACATTAGTAATACTAGAACACTTTTCCGAAAAATTTTTACTGGTATTTTCTGCCCACAGATGCGGTGGATTAAGTTTCAGTGGAGAGTTTAAAACATCCTGTATATATTGATGCAGAACCACTCCCCCAAAAAGCGTAAGTTAAATAATTAATTACATTGTTATAGAAACATTGAGAAACCAGGAATATTTAAGCCCATCAAATAACATATCAATTATTACTAGTTACAAAGAGCTACACAAATAGCTAATATATTTGCTTATAGATTTGAATCTATTGGGCTTATAAAAATATGTTATAAAATTTTTGTTTTGTTTAATATAACTACAACTTTACAAAGCTAAGTTATTTCGTATCTTTAATATTTCCTATGACCAAATTTGTAGATTTACGCCTATGTACCTTAAAGTAATTTTTATGTAAATATGAAAGTTGACATTTTATTTGTGATATTAAGTAATGTCTAGATACAAAGTTTAATCAAAATCTTTAGAGCATATTTTGAGAAAAAAAACTTTTATCTTTATACCCTCCAGTAAACTACACTTAAATTTAGGATTAGATATCTAAACCTAAAACTCCCTCGGTGGAATCTTAGGTAAACCCTAATTAACCAAGTTTTAGCCCGATTGGTAAAATTGTTATGGCTCAAGACCAAGTTACAGAGATACAGACAAATAGACGACATCGTTAAAATCCCATTTTCAGTTTAAGGGTGTCATGAAACTTAGACATTTATCAAAATCTCGAATTCTATTTTTTTGGCTATCACTATACTGCTTTATTCAAGGTGTCGAGAGAAACTAAAGAATCATTAATACTAAATTATTTAATAATTTATAAATATAATTTTCAGTTAATTTGCTATAACTATATTGTTTGTTTTTTTAAATCCTACAACTTAGAGTATTCATGAAAATGGCTTGTAGACATCTTTCTGGAAGAATGTTGAAAAATTAAGTCCTTGATAATTCTTTTCAAATTAGGAAAAGAGGATTTTTTAAAAAAATTATTTAACAAATCTGAATCTTAACTTTACCCCAAAGATTCCAAATCCCCAATTCAAATCTAAATAGGAAATAGAAATATAAGAGAATTCTATAAAATAGAAGTAATAGCTAAATTATATCATTTTTTATTATAATGCATTCATTCAATTAAGTGTTAAATTAATATTTGGGTTATAGCTGTTAATCTATCCTATAAAAATGATGTTTCTTCTGAGCCCAAAATAATAAATATTAAGAGCTATAAACATTTTAATTTAATAAAATGACATATGTTATTTAGTTTCACATATATTATGAATTTTAAATAAATTTATCCATTTTTATTTAAAGGATAAGAAAGTTTGTGTGGTGCACAGTATTATATATTTTTAAATTAAATTTAAAATATAAGTTTTTTAAATTTTATAATGTCATGTTGACGTGATTTAGTGACGTCTATAAAAAGGTGATCCACACGAATCAGTATCCATACCTGGGTTCACTCTGTGTAATAAAAAGCTCTCTATGAATTGAGGATTATCTCCGTGCCGAATCTTGGTCTTGTGCTTTTGTTTCTTGCTTGGTAACATCAGAAGACGCACCTAAAACATCACACATTCATAGATACACTCTAATTAGCTTTTTACCAGTGTCGTGACGTGGAATGTTGCCAGAGTATACAAAGTTATATTAAATTGTTCTCATCCCTCGGTAGAAAAACCATTAGTTATTAACGAACATACATTCCCATGTAGAGCAGGCTCTACGAATGATTCGTTTATTGGAGACCAAGTGAGGAATAACATATTAAGGTATAGTTTTAACAATCTCTGCTTAACCTGGCAACATTATACGATATGTACCCCTCATAACCCACCTTCTTTCACACCACGTGAAAACCCCATCGTAAAATTCATAAGGATTGTTTGAGATCATCGTCACAATCGGAGACGACTAACTCGAACATGATTTTGGTAAAACTATCAACAAATATCTTGTAAACAATTTATATAGTTTATTAATAGGCATATGACGGGCAGTAAATTTTTTTAAAGTAAAATCTACACCAGGCTTGTAATGACTGTTTAAGTAATATGTGAAGTTATAAATAAATACAAAACTTGGCTTAAACGTTTAGTTAGTTTATAAAATCAATACACACCTTTCTGTGACCGCTTAAGATGATATGTGAATTTGTAAAGTTGACACAAAACTTGCCATGATTGACTTGAATAAAATGTGAATTTATAAAGTCAATATTATGACTAGACAAGAATATTTAAAATGATGTGAATTTTTAAAGTTGACATAAGATTTGTCATGACTGCTTAGAATGTGATGTGAATTTGTAAAGTGAATACAATACTTACCAAGACTGCTTGGAATAAGATGTGAATTTGTAAAGTCGACACAAGACTTGCCAAGATTGTTTAAAATGAGATGTGAATTTGTAAAATTGACACAAGACTTGCCAAGATTGTTTAGAACGCGATGTAAATTTGTAAAGTTGACACAAGACTTGCCATGATTGTTTAGAATGAAATGTGAATTTGTAAAGACGACACAAGACTTGCCACGATTACTTATAATGAGATATGAATTTGTAAAGTCGACACAATAGATGCCAATATTATTTAAAATGAGATGTGAATTTGTAAAGACGACACAAGACTTGCAAATATTGTCTAGAATGATATGTGAATTTATAAAGTCTACACAATATTTGCCACGATTGCTTAGAATGAGATGTTGATTCATAAATTTGACTCAAGACTTGGAAGAAAGTATCCTCTAACCATCTCTTGGCTCACCTGAGTGTTGGAGGCCCCTCCCCGATCTTTGGCGGGTATGTCCCTGGCCTGAAGCACCCTCACAGTCATCTTCCTCATGGGCGCGTCGTATGCGAAAGCTGTCTCCAGGTGTCCGCACTTGGAAACTAGATGACTTTCCTGGTCCCCGAAAGCGCTTTGGAGATCCGTCACGTCAAACAACTGCTCCTGTGGCAGCACAACGATACACTACGCTCAACGATGACTTACTGTCCTCGGACAATATCATGCTCGACAGTTTGGTGTGTGTTTCCTTAGCTCGCAACAAAGATTGAGAATACGTAGGAAGCAATGTAAATTTATTTTCTCATACAAAGTATTTTAAGCTGAGTGTCTAGGGAACGTGAGTTTGGGGAAGTATTTTTGCAGTTATTGTAGCAAAACTTTTTTTTTTGCCAAAATAACTAAAATAACTTTTCAGTAGAAACATAAGAGTTTAATTTTCTTCACATGGTGATATCAACAGTTCTTGAATAACTGTCATGGGCATAGCGGCATTAGACGATATACTTTTTAAATGGAGATAAAAAGTAGTTATTAATTTTCAGGATATCTTTGAAAAGTATTCAAAAACTGTTGAGACCCACTTTGGTGGCCGCATGGTCTCAGGCGCTGCTATCGCAGTAGACTAAACTGCCGATGACCGGGAAATCCAGGTTAGAATATCGGTCCTGTCTACTGAGTTTAAAAAAAATGTTTTCAACTCTTGCTCCACGCAAATGAGGGTACACCTCCTCTAAATATAACCTTCCTAATCCCTAAAGCGTATAAACTGAACGGATAGTAAGGTACGCTGAAAAAAACATAAATAAATAACAGTTGAGGTAACCGTGTGAATCAAACTAAACTTTTTTTTTCTTCTTGATAATTTTTTATTTCTTTTAACCACAAACCCGCCTCGGTGGCGTAGTTGGCTAACGCGCTTGTCGTGTTGAAGCTCGACTGCTGAGGACGGGGAGATCGAGGTTCGAATATCGGTCGGGTGAACTGGGGTGTTTTTTCCTAAATGGTTTTCCACTCTCCTTCCACGCAAATGCGGGTTCACTTCCTCTAATTCAACCTTCCCAAGTCCTAATCCATTAGAGTAATTAGTACTTAAAGCGTATAACCCGAACGGGTAGTAAGACGCGGTGCTAATTAAGAATTTTTAACCACAAAAGTTTTTATATAAATACTGTACTGAAAAAATACTACCCTCAACACTCCCACCACGTGAACAATTTTGATTTTGAGAATATGATGGATATTAACGTTTAATGTGCTCCCGAAACACAAAAAGTGGATCTTATATTCTGTAGCTCTGTACCTGGGGATAAAGGGAAACCAGCCTTTGTGGTGTAGTTGGCTAGCGCACTAGTTCCGTGTTGAGCTAGCCTGCCGAAGACTGAGAGATCAAGGTTCGAGTTTCATTCGGGTGAACTGGGGTGGTTTTTCCCCAGATTGTTTTCCCCTTTCTCCCATGCAAATGCGGATTCACTTCCTCTATATTTAACCTTCCCAATTACTAGCCCATTAGTGTAATTAGTACTTAAGCTTATAACCCAAACGGGTAGTAAGATGCGGTGCTAATCATTAAGATAGAGGGAAGAGGACGTTTGCGACAGGCACCCTAATGACCAAACATTTATATTTTACAACATATTGTTTACATAACAAACAATGTGTTGTGTGTTTTTTCTAATTTTTCTGCCCTTTTAAAATGGTTATCATTGTAAATAGAAGAATGTTGTTGCTTAGTAAAAGCAGGAGTATTTTTTTATACGGACATTAGATTAATTAAAAATAAATAGGTCACAGTAACATTTGTACTTATTTTGTGTGAAAGAAGCCCCCAAACATTCCACTAACTTAGAGCTGAATAATTCTCAAAGCAGATATAAGCATTTCAAAGCCCCATTAATTTCAATTCAAGACTCCTCAAAAGAAGGATCGGGCTAGTATATGTTTAGAGCACATAAACAATTCCATGTTTATATAATTTGAAAACCTTGGTTTTAGCTTTTTAGACACGCAAGTATATTGGTCAATACCAACGTGGCTTTATATTTTTAAATCTTTTTATCAATAATACGATGACCTCGGAACAATTTAGTATTTATGGTGGGACAATCCATTTACCAAAAAATAGCAGTCGTACCTTGACGAAAAACACTATGCCCCTATCTTATAATCTGTTTAACACTGGAACAGTGTGAGGTAAGTTTGTTACTTTCCAGGGTAACACTGAAGGAAGAACAGAGGTAGTTTGTTATATTGTAAGTTCATATGTAAAAGAACTTAGGCTTATAAACTGTTACACTTCGATGCTATAACATGTTTTTATTAAAAGAATAATATATTTTAAATCAAAATATTAACCTCATCTTGAGATAATTTTATATATTAAATCCCATATATTCCACGGAACCCTTGGTATAAAAAGTCCTTGTGTTTAGTGTTTACGAATAAATGAGTTAAGCGAACACTTAGTACAGGACATATTAATACTAAATTGTTATTTTATAAATAAACATTTACTCGTAGTTTGGCGACGCTTCTTACTATTCGTTCGGGTTGAACGAATAAATTTATTGGTGAAACTCAAAATGAATGTTAAGTAAAACAAGAATGGTGCAATAATGAGAACGTTTATAAATCTCCTTCATATTTTAGCGGCAATCCCAGTGAATCATCGTGGCACACTCTTTGAGAATCGCGAAGTACGCGATCATCAAACTGCGGCTTCTCCTGCCACACCCAAGTTTCAACTCTTTTTTTTTAAATACTGCGTTTTCCAACAATTTTATTTATTTGACGTATTTAACGTGCATTTTCCACTTTCTAAACCGACTGATTATATCAGCACACGACTTATAAACTAACTTAAATCTAGTACAAACACAACAACCAGTCCCCAGACGTTAATTTATTACTGTGAAAGGGAAGCACACATTTAACTAAATTTAGCTATACTTTTTTGGCCATGCCAGGAATCAAAAGTAGAACGCTTAGCTAAGTAAACAGATACGCTACCGACTGAGCTAAGGTGTTGGAGTTTACTACCCATTCGGGTTCTACACAAATATATTAATTACCCTAGCGTGTTAGGAATGAGTAAGTTTGAGTTTAGAGGAAGTATACCTGAATTTCCATTGAGGGAGAGTGTAAAATCATTTAGGAAAAAGCCTCAGAGCACCCAGATCACTCCGTCATCGACAGTCAGGTCTATTGCAAAAGTGACGCCTTGAGCCATGCAGCCACTGAATCGGGATAGTTTCAACTTCTTCCTAACGTTTCTATGAAAGCAACCTGTTGGATACCCCCTAGCTTTGAGTCGTCACTTACATCTTGGTTGTTGGTAGGGGCGGGGGGAGGCGGCGGTGGGAGTGTCGTGACAAACTGCTCGTGCTGGAGGCTGTGGGCGTGGTCACGAGGCGCCAGAGGGATCTCCTCCTCATCCATGGTGTCCACGCTGCACTGCACGGGTATCTTGCGGTAAGTGCCACCCCTGGCGTCCCGGTGGCGCAAGGCCTTCTCCTTGGGGTGTTCCTCCTCGCCGCTAGTCGTCGAGCAACTGCTAGAGGCGCTGCTACCTCCAACTTTGCCCTTTTCCGCCAGGGATATGAGGTCACCGCAGCCCTTAGAGGTACTTGGTGCCGCCTCTGAAATACAGCATGAAGCTATAGAGACAAGTAAGAGAACAGATGCACTGCCTGTGACACAAAATGGTAGCTCAGCTATACTAGCGCCATATTGTAACTGCTGAGTGCCATCTATGAAACAGACCATGAACCTATATAGACAAGGAAGATAACTGATGCGCTGCCTGTGGCACAAAATGGTAGCTCAGCATGCTAGCGGCATATTGCAACTGCTGAGTGCCATCTATGAAACAGACCCTGAAGTTATATAGACAATTCATAGAATAGATGTGCTGGCTGTGTGAGAAAACAGTAGCTCAGCATGTTTGCACTATCTTGGAGCTATATCACTGTCTCTCATAATCAGTGATATACGGAGGGTAGCAGGGTAATAATGGAGAATAAATAGCCTACCCATCTCGACCATATTCCCTGGGTGCACCACAGCTAACAAAGCTACACTTCTTTGAAACTATAGAGCTTGAAAGCTTAGGAATACAAAACAAAAACTAAACCATGTCAAATATGTATGTAGGGAAGGAACATTTTATATTATTGTGTACTTATTGCTCTATGAGATAAGCTACACCTGCGCCCAAGTTCGGCCAACCTGAGGGAAGCGTTTGTGGGGGGAATTAAATATTCCAACGGTGCAGAGATGGGGTGGGGGTGGGGGGGAGGGGNGGGGGGGGGGGGGGGGGGGGGGGGAAGGGCTTAGCGATTATTCCACATAATACTTCAGGCAAGGGCTGAAATTTACATTTCATTGGGGCTTAAGTCAAACGTGCCAGAGAATTTACATGTTTAACTTTGCAAACCAAGAACAATGGAAATATTATGAATATAAAAAACTAACTAGGCAATGCATTTGTTCTTAACTCTTGATCTGTTTGAGAGTTAAATCACCCTTAAAAAGATCAGATACACATTCACTTATTAATAGCTTTAGAGTGAGTTTATTTGAACAGAACCCCTTAATACTCCTCACTCAACAATTTAAGAAAACAAGTTGAGGAGGGTGAATCAAAACATATTTTATTAAGTATTCTAATAGAGAAAATAGTTTGGATTTCACTTACGATAGCTCCTTAATTTTTAATGTAATAGGATGGGCCCTAAAAAAAAGGTAGCATAGATTATTTTATACTTAAGCAGTACGTCATAGAAGCACGTTAGTGTGCTGTTGAACATTATTTTCGCATCTATGGTACTGGAAGGAATAATGTACCATGATGGATTTGTGTACAAAACAATTTTGACATGGCCAAGCAAGTGTTTCGACAAGATGTAATTACCACCCATACTGGTCGAAGGGACGGACACCTACTGCAACAGATGTTTTCCGATTGGTTTATTTCTAGAGGCACAGAATGTCCATATCCTTCACCAAGTCCTGATCTGTAAGTGTGTGTGAAGCATTTTTGTGAGGGTTATTGAAAGAACAGTGCTTCAGAACCATTCCACGTAGTATTCAAGATCTTTGTGAGAAAAGTGAAGCAGTTCTGCGGAATGTAACAGTGGAGCAGTGTGATGCTATGTCTACTAGGCTTACCGAATGATTATGTAGAGCTTCATAAGCAACAGCGGAAGATATATAGAACACAAAGTGATTCAATACGGGCTTTGTTGTGTGTTAAATGTTATCAAATTATATCGGTAACATTTTTTATTTAATTTTGTCTTATTTCCCGTCCAGATTGTCTATATATTTACAATTGGCTAGTAATTAATAATGTAGAATTTAGAATATACATAACAGCATTTGAATTGAGAGAGTGGTAAAACATTTAGACCTGTTTTAGACCTGAACGAGTATAAAAATAATAACTCTTGTACAACTATTACATTTCAATCATGAATATTTTATGGTGACTGGGATTTTTGCTTATAAATATATATTTGGCAAAATTTTCAACCTTTTAAAAGTCCATTGTTGAGAAATTTTAGGTGAGAATGTAGGGGACGAAATAAAAGAGTAGTAGTTTCTCAGTTTTTATAGCAAAACATCTGTTTGGTTAAAATAAATCAAATATAGCTCAAGTAGAAACATAGTAGTTTAATTTTCTTCACATGGTAGTATCAGAAATTGTTGGATATTCATCATGAGCATAGCGGCATTAGATGAAACACTATTGTAATGAAGATATAAATCTTTCTTTAAATTCTAAAAAACCCAAAATATAATCAGCAAATGTTAAGGTGAACATGTGAATAAAATTAAATTTTACGTTTATACTGGAGAAATATTTGATTTCTTTTGGTCAAAAAAAGTTTTGCTATGAAAATTGCAAAACCACTGCTCTTTTCTAGCGTTCTCTACACGCCCCAACTTAATGTAAATGTTTATAGAAATAAGGTTAGGTATCATTGTTCATAAAGAGGTCAAATATATTTTTATTTTTCTATTCTTACTTTATTTTTGAATTATAGCGATGATGCCCAGGATCAGGCGTAAATTGACTGAAAGGATTTAAAAAACGCAAACACAAAGTTCTACCTAAAAGTTAAGGGTGTAAGAAAACATTTTGTTAAATTCGAAATGAAACCTATTTGAATGTTATGAAATATTCTCAAAGCCCAATTAAAGCTTCCATTTTTCTTAATGTTTTATGCTGGAAAAAAATATTTACACAATTATATAACCTTGGGTTTTAAATATAATTTATAAAATGTTATTTTGCATACATATTCTATCAAAAACTGGTAAATGAAGTTATTATCACATCATGTAACAGGCCTCGTGGAGTAATGGTCAGTGCACTTGACTATGAATCTAGTGGTCCACAGCTCGATTCCCGGCTGGTACTTTCTGTAATTTCCCTAAAGTGGAATTATTCCAATGGTCACCAGAGTTTAGGTGATTAGGCTTAATGTAGGTTGTGTTTCCACTGGATCGACACCTTCATACTCACCATCACCATCATCTCATCTCATCGGGACATGGACAGAGCCTCCGCAGAAAGGATGTACGATTAGTACATTCGGGCATTCTCTGGGCAACAGTACATTAGTACTGGTTAATCTTTCCACTACTGGGCTACAAAATAATGGTGTACCCCAGACGTGCAATATTATTATCATCATCACAATATGTAATTTCACTTCTTTCTTTCTTTCATAAGTATTTTATTTATCTATAAATTTACATGGATTACGCATTTCTGAACAAACATAGTTAAATAAATTAAGTTACTCCAACCCTTTTGGGTTCTCGGAAAATACAGTATGTGTGGTAAAATAAAAAGTTAATTTCATTTCTTATCATTTTAATTCTACATTGTTAACATTAATTTGTGATGTACGCCACGTTTATCCTGAATTGTAGAAGATTTATCTCGACTGATTTCACTACGACCTTATGTTATAAGCTGTTCCATAGTGTAACCTGTCAAGGTAAGCATGCTAATTTTCCGGGTAAATGAAGTATACACTACAACCGAAAAAAAGACCCAAAATGAACATACATATGTGAAGGGCACAGGGCAAGAAAGTTGAATATCACCAAATATTAGAAATTGAGATAACAGCATATTCCATTGGAGAGTCAGGTGTACTACAACATAGGCTATGTATTCACAGCATAAACGATGAGAGTTCCGAGATATTTGGTTGAGAAAAAAAATATAGAGGGAAATAAAGATGAATGTATATCGTGTTGTGGAAGAAAGATGATAGTCACACATGTCTCTCAATAAATTAATTATTTTAAAAGCGGGTTATTAACTTTCTTCTGTCAATTTTCGGTGACTCATGTTGAGGACAAAATAAAAATTAAACTATAATCCGTTTTATCTATTATATTGTCCATGTGAGACAGAGATTAGATAGTGTTAATATTACATTTCCTTTTCTAGGACACTCTTACATGGAATGTGATTCAAACATGGCATTTCTGAACCTAAAAAATAGAATTAAAGTTCCCAGTCAATGGGTCGACCACATCTGTTTTGTAAGACCAAAATCAAATCCCTTTGTGGTCGAATAATACGAGCAGGTGGATCTTAGGAAGTGGAGTGATCATTTCAAGAGATTTTTTTCAAACCAAAATTCTTTTTTCAAACCAGACCAATATAAGAAGTGAAAGTGATGAAGGGGCATCCTCAGTGGGTTTATCACCGTGAAACCTACAGTGGCGCTTGGAGCTCTTCGGTAGTGACCCTGCCTAAGCAGAAGATAAGGATCATACTGAATATGCTTATAGGAGAGTTTGATCATCCTGAGTCATCATACAAGGCTCAACTTCCAATATCTTAAGAAAAATACAAGGATTTGCAGGTTCTCAAAGGTTTTGTACCTGTTCTGTTCAAACCTTCTTTGATAATCTTCCGCGGAGTGGTCAAACAATAGATGGCAATGACAAGTGAACTAAAAACTAGAAAAATATCATCTTATTAATATTGAGAATATAACTTTTTATGAATAAAAATAAAATAAGCATAGCTTTTTTAAAAAACTCAGAAACGTTGATCTAATATTATGGCGATTAGGTTGGTTAATAATTTTGAAAAGTATAAGGAACATAACATTGTGTTTTAAATTTGTATTATTATTATTATTATTATTATTATTATTATTATTATTATTATTATTGGACATTCATCTTAATTGCACTGCAATATTAGACGTTTAAGGTCAAAAATTAAAATTTCCATAGCTATATAACTTTTTTCCCAAATTTATCCAAAAAATTATATTAAGATATAATTAATCTATAATACGCTCAACATTTGGAAATTTCAACTCTATTAATAACAATACAACGTTTTAAAGTTTATAATAAGGTTTTCTAATAACATATTTTGAAAATTCATCTTTCTTGCCCCTGTATTATTCATGTATTTAAGTTATCAGTGATTTTGTTGGTGACGTTTCCTAAAGATTTTCAAAGCCGAAAATGTTTTTTTCTAAACGAAGTCTGTTGAAGCGGAGGAGTATTTGAAGCAAAGTCAAAGTTTTCCTAAGCTTCACCCTCTTTACCTCCCCAATCTAGGTACTATAAAGTGTATTTGAGGCGTTGTAACTCACGTATGACGGCATGGGTCTTATGGTGATGGTGATGAAAGAAGGTGGGCTCGGCAGAGGAAGGTCCCGGTACGGGTTCCGGCAGCTGCAGCTGAGTGGAATGAGAACTGGCTGACTGTTGGAGCCTCCTCAAGACATCCTCCTCGCTGTCGGAACTGGACTCGGGCTCCTCGTAGGAGTAGGCCTTCCCTGCACGTGCGCAATCAAGAGAGACAGGGTCTAGTTATTCAATCACATGTTTACAAGGGAATCGAACACGGGTACCTTTGGCTTGTAGCACCAAGCTATCATGCCAGATGCATCGGGAAAAAAATATATATAATAACTATGCCCGAATGTGCAAAAGAGGGTTTCAAGGGGAGAGGAATGGGTTATGTCAAAGATAGCGCTCCCCCTTCCTGAAAATGTTTGCGCTTGGATTATTATAAAATATACAGTTCAATTTTCGTAATAAGAGCCTTTTAGAAAGTACAGACTTATTTTGTGGCCAATAATGATACAATTATATATATTATTAGTGTTATGTTACAGAGAATTTAGCTTTGTTGGTAAATAGTAAGTAAGGTGTGTCAATAAATGGATAAACTTTAGTATAGGCTAGTAAGGAAATATGTGCAGAAGTTAACGTTGAAGGGAATAAGTGTATGTGATCACACAGGGAACACAAATGAGGACGTTAATTTATATATTACATCGAACAACATATCATTTGACAGGGTTAGTGAGTTTAAATATTTAAGGACAATTTTAACTATCAATAACGATATTAGATTGGAAATTAGGAAAAGAATACGGTCTGGAACTGCATGATATTACTCGGTTAGTAAGTTGTCGACATCTAATCTTCTTTCAACAATGGTAAAACTCAGAATATATTAAAAAAAAATTTTACTGGTTCTCGATATGGGTGTGAAATGTGGTGGCATATACCTCACATAACAAAAACAAATTTAGGGTGTTCGAAAACAAATTGCTTAGGGAGATATTTGGTCCAAAAGAGGATGATAATACTGAGGAATGGAGGAGGTTATATAATGACGAGCTACATACTATTTACTCAACACAAGACATTGTTTATAGAATCAAATAACCAGATTACGGTGGGCAAGACATGCGGAGTGATTGGAAGTACCTAGAACCATGATCAGGGTATTGATTGGTAAGTATTCCTGAATGCATTATTGAGTATTTCAAGTAATTTACTCTGCAAAGCTAAATGGGAAAACCGTTCAAGATGGTTATTAATATACTCAGGAAAACACCTCTTAGACACAGGTGAAAGGATAATATTATAGTAGAACTTAAAAAGCTATAGTGTAATGAGGTGGACTGGATAGAACTAGTTCAAAATAGAGATAGGTGGCCTACTTTTGTAGGTACGGCAATGAACTTTTAAGCTGATAATGCCATAGAACAAGTAAGTTATGTTATGGGTATGGTGAACATAATTATTTTAGAAAAAGTAATACAAAAATCACAAAATTGACTTTTTCTTCTTCTTTATAATTTAGCTTATGTGTTGTGTTTATGTAGTTACACTTTAAAAATATATAAAAAATAAACATAAATTGTGTATCTAGAGGAAACTAATACATGGAGAGGGTAAGTTAATTACTAATCACTTCAATACAATACTCCAGTTTAAAAGTTATAATAATTAGCTTATGTAGCATTTAAAGCTAAACAGCTCAAGGAACAAATAATAGGTAATATTAGGAAACGTCTTAGAGAGACGCATGCAACAAAAATGTAAAACGTTAGTACTTTATTCCCCTTTAATAGGAATTTATATATACGTTACATAATATATAGAAATATCGCTGCCTGTCCCCACCCCCATGGATTATCTATCTGTCAATCTGTCAGGATATCTTATCAAATGGTGGTAGCTGTCGGGTAGCAGCGTTTAAAATAGTTAAACTCGATGTGTTGAAGGATTTATGATGTTGATAGTTAATTGGCAAAATACTACGAATGTTATAGCCCAAGTAAATCATTCGAGCAAACGGTCCTTGGATACGTCTATAGCGATGAACTACTTCACCTCGTCTTGGACAAGAACGACATAAGTCCCTGTTGGTCCTAGCCGTCAACCATTAAAAACCTCTTCTTATTCTTATTATTAGCACCGCGTCTTACTACCCGATCGGGTTATACACACTTACGCTAATGTGTAATGGTGGGGTGATTGTGAAATGAAATGAAGGACCTACAGTTTAACGTGGAATCCGAGCCACGGTGGAGGCCTGGCATTCCTCACGTTCACAAGATGTCTTGTCATGAGGTGAAGGAAGGGTTTGGTAATCAGATAAATCTTTGCCGGGACCGTGGATTGAACCCCGGCCGCCAGCATAGAAGTCTGAAACCTTACCCCTAGACCGCCAGGTCACAAAAAAAAAAGAACCAATTAACACTCTCCAAAGGGTCTCCGAAAACAATAACTCCATGTCCTCGTTTCGCACCTACTTATAGCTTTTAAAAAATGTGTCATGTGTAGGCCTACTAATGTTTTGCAAAATGTAATTTACTGGTATGTAATTATACACAAGTGAATATGGTTTTCAAAATAATTGTTTAAACTTATTGTGGACTGTTCTGAATAGCTTGGCTGACTCAGGCGTTTATTATTACGAGGGAACTATGTCTCTTACGTAACATACTTATTTCCTAATGTTAATATACACGTACAGAAACTTTAATTATAATTGCACGTGAACACGTTTGGCAAATAAAAATTGTAAATATAAATTTTCAAAAAAATAAAACTCAAGGATTCTTTGTGCTAGCGTTGTTCAATTAGAAATATCATTTTCTCTTGGATTAAAAAAGAAGTACTTTTGGAAGTACTTGTTTAAAAATTAGTATCTAAGGGTGTACTATCGTTGATTCTGCAGTACAAAAGGACATTACCTCCCCCATAAAAATAGTACTCTCCCGCGAAAACCTGTAAGTATGGTCACCTTAGTTATAGGTATTGATAATATATATCAAAAGTGACAGCTGCAGAACAAATTAATTGACGTATGAATACATAAAAGTTAATATACTAGTAACTTTGTTTGCTTGTTTAAGTTCTTCCTACGAAAATTGGACTCTATATTTCAATATAAATGAGAATATTTAGTTGCTGAATCATGGTAAAAGCGAGTTTTTGGTGAGTTTGAACATTTTAATTAATCATACAATTTTGTCAATAACGATTTTTGTCTTCATACGCAGGGGGAGAATTGTGAAGACCACTTTATTAATGCTACCCGCTTCAAATGCTACATGGTCTAAGGCGTCACTCTCGCAATATACTATACTTCTGATGTCGGAGAAGTCAGGTGTAATAAGGGTCCTAAATGAGTTTTCCCTCTCCCTCCCCTCAAATGCGGGTAAATTTAATCTAAATTCATATCGTAATCAGTAAATACGTGTACAACACTAACGGGAAGTAAGACGTGGTGCTTAAGGCGGGGTGCTAGTGAGAGCGAGTTTAGTGCATTAATTTTGCAGTTTTTATAGCACAAACATTTTTTGGCCAAAATAAATCAAATATTTCTTCTATAGAATCATAAAGTTTATTTTTCTGCACATGCTAATCTCAACAGTTGTTGAATATCTGTCATGAGCGTGGCAGCATTTGGTGACAAACTTTTTAAATAAAGAGAAATGTTTGTCACCAAATGCCGCCATGCTCATGACAGATATTCAACAAATGTTGATATTAGCATGTGCAGAAAACATAGCTCTATGTTTCTATAGAAGAAATATTTGATTTATTTTTGCCAAAAGATGTTTGTGCTATAAAAACTGCAAAAATACTGCCCTAAACACACGATCACTATCACTCCACCTTAATAAAAGGCATAAGACCTAATTTGAGTTGAATACTTTTTTATATAGGAGTCAAGCAAAAACACAATTGGCCTTCCAGTAGTTTATATTTTACAGAAACCAAAAGAAAATGGTCTGGAAGATAAAATTATAATCCGAAACAGAGAAACTGGAAAGATAAATAAGCACCTTTTCGGACGATTAAGAGTTTCAACAAATTAAAGCGCTACTCTCTCAATAGAATGGACTGTCTACGAAGGGGAGATAGACGTTCTAATCCCGCTGAGGTTTACTGGGGGTGGTTTTTTCCCCATCAGGTTTTTCCACTCTCTCTCTATGCAAATATTGCCAAATTTCCTTTAAATTCCAAAACCCTAAATTTTTAATCAATGAGCTAAATATGCAGATTTCCGAGCAGGTATCAAAACGCAGAGCACAAAATAAAATATATTTCTACTCTACTCCAGCCCAGTGTTCCACTAACTTTTTAAGCTCACGGTACAAGTAACAAGTTGTTTTGTTTTTTTGCGACATACTGTTTGTTTTTGGGATCGCACCATGGCGGCAGGAAATGTAACACGCACCCATTTCAATGGTTGCACAATAAATCAGAGCTAGGAAAGTATAAACTTAATTTTTCCAGAAGTAACTTAAAATGTTCCAAGATTAAAGGTTGACGTTCTCTTTATGTGCCCACTTCTCAAACATTTGGAAACATTTAGCTCAAGCCATCAGTCATTTTGTATACCCTTAACCTTAGCTTCCCACGATAGCTGTGATTTTGTCAGTTGTATTTAAATTATTAGTAAATCCGCTTCGGTGTACGCACGGTCTAAGGCGCTATTATTGAAGTAGACCAGACTGATAATAATGGGGAGCTAAAGGTTAATATCTCGGTTGGTGTTCTCACTGAGGTTTTTTCAAAATGGTTTTCCACTCTCCCTCCATGGAAATGCGGGTGCATTCATCTAAATATAAAATTTATAATCCCTAAAACCACTAGCGTAATTAGTACATAGGCGTATAACCCCAACGGGTAGTAAGACGGGTTGCTAAAAAAATATATTATTAAGTTCGTGTGAGAATGAAATGCGGACGACGCGACGCGTGGCTGTTGCTCGTACCAACTTCATTCATGCGCTGTGTGGCTGCGCTAAGGTTGTTGCTAGCTGTGGCCGCCACGGCACACCGTTTGTGGAACACTGCTCTAGCGGATACGTGGGATTAAAAGATGATCGATAAAGTGCGTTGAAAGAGAAATTCAAAGAACTGTCGAAAGAAAGGAAGGACACAAATTCCCTAGAAGCGATTATTGGAAGAAGCTACAGTCAGCGTGGATATTCTCCCCTGAGGTCGAGATGTGATCCTCCCCAAAACGATTGAAGAGTTATCCCCTCAATGTTTTCCCAAACTTTAAATAATATTTATACAAAACTTTGAAACTCCCTATTGTATCCTTTAAAAATATTTAAATAACTCCTGTCTTTTGAAGCTTACTAGATAAATCTAAAATGGTTTTGTTATATTGACAATATTTTCAATGAATTTAGACAATATTACTTAGGGTGCCATCTATCGGAAGTCTGAGACACGTTGCAGACGTCCAAAAATTCTACATTATTTAAGAAGTGGTTATTTAAAAACATGGCTTACGCTAAAATTGATGTGAAACTAGTCAACATGTTCTAATACAATTAAAATCTTTAGATTTTAAGTCTTATCTATATTAATAAAATGAAGAGTTAATTTGTCTGTCTGTCTGTCTGTCATGAGCATTGCGTGATATCCACCACGCACACAGGTCTGAATTTGTTTTAAATTAGTAGCCCTTGTGCACTATCATGTGCACTTTGAGGCTTAAATTTTAGATTTTTGATTTGACTTTTTTTATTTATTAAAAATTGGTTCATAAGAAATAAATGGTACGGAACTCCACACGAACTTTCTCGCTCTATTGTTTAAAAATGGAAATATTTACTAAAAACTCGTAATATATGTGAAACGAAATAATATACACTAGCAAACCCAAGCATAAATTGCACTATACTTGGGTAAAATATTTTTTGAGTCCCGGTTTTAAATTTTATAATTTTATTTTTAAAGACTTGATGTCTTAATTTAATGTTTGGACCAATAAAAATGATAGATTTTGGGTCTACAATGGTCAACCCTCCATATTATATTTCGACTTCGGGTTAAAATTTTCGACATTTTATTAGGTGTTGCAAATCTTCATGCCATCACATTGCTATTAAATTCCTCATTTATAAATTTTTACTGATAAAAAATTTAAATATTGACTATTGAGTCTAAAATGGAGATATATCATTGTTGTACAAACATTTCTCCTAACAGGTTTAAGGAAAAACAACATAAACTTTTTGAGAGACTTATTTATATTTAATTACTCTATGGCATTGGAGAATTATTGCGTTAATCTAAAAGTTAATATATATATATATATATTTGCGTATAGTTTGAAATTTGATGGTTTTATAAAAATATACTTCAAATAAAATATTTGTACTATAATTAGAACTACATATTTGTAATGATAAGTAATTTCATATCTCAAATAATTTAGGAGATATAAAATAATATATAAATTATGCATCAGACCAGAGCCCTTAAAGTCATTTTACCGAAATATTGAGAGTATCCATTTTGTTTAGAATATTTATAAATGTTTAGAAATGAAATTTAATCAAAATTTCTATAGCCGGTTTTGAGAAAATCAACTTTTTAACTTTTTGCTCTTCAGTAAACTACCCTTAAGCTTAGGGTTAGATATCCAATTCCAAAAACCCTTCAGGGCAACCCTATGAAAACCCTAACAACTAAGTTTTAGCCTTATCGGTAAAATAGTTTATGCTCTAGTTGTAGGTACAAACAGACTGACGGAAATTCAAAAACCACTTTTTTGGATTCGGGAGTTCATGAAACTTCTAGATTCATCAAAATCTTGAGTTCAAAAAATTTTTTTTTTACGATCGCAGTACCAATTCTCTACCTGTAAAATAGCTAGAAAGTAAAAATGAAGAGATCTTTTCCAGTCTTTTTGAAGCATTAAATCATTGCCAGTGGTAACCACGTAATGAATTGCGTGGCTACCCCGGAAAATTCCATGTATTTCTGCTAGTAATTTAATAAAATTCATGAAACGGTGAAATTAGCTAATTTTCAACTGATTTTCCCACGAAACTGACGCAACTCTGAAATCAAAGTGGATTATTAGAAACGTACAACACATCCATCTAGATTTACTCAATGAAGCGCCTGATATAATGGGTTATTTTAATATAATAAATCAATCAAAATAAAATGTATCATCATTATATATAATTGAACTAAACTATGTCTCTTTAATCAAAATTTTCAGTGCTTCATGCATTAGAATATAGTAAAATAATTTAATAGGTTGATGATACCTTACAAAAAAAGTAAGCTAAAGACACTCATTTTTCTAATAAAAACAAATCAGATTAAAAAAATCTAATAGGTTGATACTATACACATGAAGTTAAAAAGCACTATTTTTTTCAAATAAAATCAAATAGCTTTCTTTAAATAAGATTAAACAGATCAATCTATGATAACTTAGTATTGCTTTACTGGTTTTAAAGTTTCAAAACCGCCTTAACCATAGGCAGCAGTGTAAGAATATTTCCCCTAAAGTTTAGGCAGTGCTCTATAGAAGTATTTTCATTTTAAAAACTCATATTTTCAATATATTTGATCTCGACTATAAAAACGTATATAAACTACTCGCATAGACTTACTTGTTCCCAATACTGGTCCCAAATTGGTATATTTAATTAAAATGCAATACCATAATCCTATTTACTTAAATAAGATGGTTGAAGCCGATAAATCACCATCACACTGTAAATAGAAAATATTTGCGTAGATAAACTAAATCTCAATATAATGTTAGAACCACTTTGATGGGCGCATTGTCTAAACCTAAGGAGTCACTCTCTCAGTAGACTATACTACAGACGACGTAGAGACGGAGTTCGAATCTCGGTAGGGTTTACTGAAGGTGTTTTTCCAAAATATTTTTCAGTCTCCCTCAACGAAAATGTTGGTACACTTTTTCTAAATGTATCCTTCCTCATCCTTAAATCTATTAGCGTGATTAGTACATAAGCGTATAGCCCAAACGGATAGTTTATACGTGGTGCTAATTTATTTTAGAAAATGACAACTGCACATGAAAATCGAACCCGGGAATTTTGACTTAATGTTTTACTACTCTATCAATAAGCTAACCTGGGTCATAATTTAAGGCAAAATTTTTATATAATGATGATTCATATAGAGCTCCCAACATATGACGAACTTGGGTAGTTCAGTTGTAGAGCAATGGTGTATTAAGTCAAAGGTTCCGGTTCTATTACCAACTGACCCGAACCTGTGATAAAGTAAACAAAGCCATAGGCCCCTTCTTGTCTGGTGGTCCAGTGACGGGGAAGTCAGAGTTTGAATCCGGGTTGGTTCATTGATTTTTTTTTTTTACTCCTGCGCGTGAAGGTAGGTGCAGGGGTAATTTTTCAACATATATTTAAGGTGGGAGTATCGGGATCTATAGTTATTGTCAGCGGTTCCACGGTTTTTATAGCTATATATATATCAAGTATTGCTTCAGTAGAAACATAGCATTTAATTTTCTTCACATAGTGATGTCAACATTTTCTTAATCTGCCTTGAGCAAAGTGGCATTAGCTGACAAACTTTTCAAATTAAAAGAAGAATATTTGATCAAATTCTAGGACACCGTCAACAGATATTCTAGAACAATATATATATCACCATGTGAAGAAAAATAAACTTTGTGTTTCTATTGGAGCAATATTTTATTTCTATTTACCAAAACAATGTGTGTTGATATAAGAATAACTGCAAAAACACTGCCCTTAACTCTAATTACGTAGACTACAACCTTAATATTAATATTTGTAAACGTCAATAATCCATATTTCTGTCACCACCACACCTCTTTCTATATATTGCGTAATATTTTGCACGATTTGGCAAATTAAATTATTTTAATAGTTTAGTTATTTTCAAACATAAGAATTGGTAACCGAGTGACTAATCAGAAATTTTAGAATAATTTAATTGTAGTAAAATTAGTTCTAACACATAAGTAAACGCAATCTGATTTAAATTTTATAATTAATATATTTATTTACTGATATTTTTTTTAAATTTTGTCTTACAATAAATATAGATAAAAAACATTACTTAAGATGGATTCTGACCCCCAAAACCGCTTCTTCCTAGTAAGAAAACATAATAAAATAATTACCACCTCCCCAAAAACTATTATCAAATTTAAGAACGTCCCATAGGAGATTAATTTGTCACACATTGGTTAAGACTCTTTTCTTCTTTATAATTTCCAGTTTTGTTTCTAGCTAATCTTGTTTCTAAGTCTTCCCTATTACTATGTTAGGTTTAAAACCAGTAGAAATCATCTCAAATCTGAAACATTTTCAAATCCTAGAGACTCCAATATCAAAAACTATGTTCAGTGTTTCGCAAGGCCCTCTCTGATAATAAAAAAAAGCTAAGAAGTTGTCAAAGGCTCTTACCTAGCTCCTTGGAGCGGGTGGTCTTGGATCCGAGGGGTTCATCACAGCAGGGGAAACCCCCTATGCTGTAGAAACACCATTTCTTGTTCAGGTAGAGGAAGAACACCAGTAGAAGGACAACGAAAGCCGCTACGGCGCCCAAAAACGCCGTCGCCTCCACTGGAACTGCGGAAACAAAGAACTGTTATAAATATATAAATAAACAGATACCATATTAGTGGCCGCATGGTCTAAGGTGTCACTTTTGCAATAGACCAGACCAGGGATGGGGAACTTGCGGCCTTCTGAGTTGTTCGGTGTGTGGCCTTTTCAAACTAAAAACTATACATTCTCCAACGTCGTGTAGTTTAGTTAATTAAAATCAAAGATCGTTATTTTTAAAGCATGATGTAAAAAAAGGTTCTTATCGTTCTATTTATCTATGATTAGTGTATTATCACAGGTATCTTGCTAAAATTTGCTTTTCATTAAATGTGCGGCCTAAGGAGGTTTCCTTAAAGCAACAGACGGCCGTCCAACACCAAAAGGTACCCAACCTTAGACTAGATTGACTTTAAAAGATATATCGGAGGTTGAATCCTGTTAGGTAGTATTGAGGATCGTCTATCCAAATTGGTGTTCCCCTCTCCCTCCATGCAAATGTTGGTACTCTTCCTCTACAAAATTCAATCTTCCTCATCCATAACTCATTAGGGTAATTAGTACATATGCGTATGACCTGAACAGGTATTAAGACGAGGTGCTAAAATACATACAAAACCAAACAGGTGGTAGATTTATAAATACAATAACTAGCTGGACCGAATAATGCATCTGACGTCAATTATGCATTGTCATAACTCAGCTGTAGCCTTAAGATTCTAGAAATGTAAATTGTAAATCCAATAAATCTAAGTAAAATATATATTCCTATTCTAATTTTAATTGAAGATTTTTAAAAATATTCCTTGTTATTAAAAATAACATTTTTGGCACGTCCTTGGTATGCGGTTAGTTTGAAATCCGAGAATCACTGTCTAATGGAATCACTTTACATTTTAAAAAGATATAGAACCCACGAATTCCTAGAATGCTTAAGAATATTCGAGATTTAAGAATTCGAGAAAGTTTCGGATTAGAGATTTAAATTCTTAAAAAAATATATTCTCTCAATTTTTCAAATGACATTTGTATTAGAGCTCTAATACTGCTTCCTGGTGGTTCGGAAACAATTATAATTTTAGGATATACTTAACAACCATGCTTCAGATAAGTAATTTAACACTTAACTTTTAATGTTTTTATTTATTTAGCACCGCGTCTTACTACCCATTCGGGTTATACGCTTAGCACTTAACTGAATGTATGAATGTTATAATTGATGGGTTGTAAAAAAGAATGTTAACATTTAGTTACTATTTGTATTTTATACTATTTTATTTTCAGAATAAAATTTTTATTTACTTTTATATCATTTATATTATATATTTAGATAGATAATTGTAGACCATATGACTTGACGTATGAATAATTTTTAATAGTTTCAGTAAAGTTTATAACTGTCAAAAAAAAGGACTTTCTAGATTACTTAGACTTTACCTTGTTCTATGAGGACGAAGGGGGCACGGGGGGGAGGGGTGGGGTAAGACGGAAATAGGAAGATAAAAAAAAAATTTATTTTATACAGTACGCTCAAGTTTAAAGATGATTATGATTATAGAAAATTTTCACCTGCATTCAAGTGGGGAGTAAATCATAAAATGGTTGAAAAACCAACCTCGGTACGCTAGAGAGAAATTCGAACTAAAAACCTCTTCATAAACGGTGATCGGATGCATTGTGGATTTAGTTCCCACGCTGTGATATGCATTATTGAGGAGATACCTTATAGCAGTGTGTGATCCTTCAAACCTCAATCAGGGGCTCCTTGTGATTTTAGAATAATTTTGGGAATGTATTTTTGAAATACACTTCAACCAAAACCAAATATAACATCGAATTGAATGTAGAAGTCATGCAATTTCAGAAGTATTTTATTAAGCCAGATATTAAATAGATTTTTTTAAATGTTAAACAATGCCACCCCACTATTTTCACTAAAAAAAATAAAAAAAAATAAGTTACGTTTAAAAAAATAATAGGTTTTATTTATGTATCAAGGTATTTAGCATAAAAAAAATAATTAATAAATATACCCGCTTTGGTGGCCGTATGATCTAACACAATACTGTCGTAGTAGGATAGTCGGGTGCACTGATGTTTTTTTCTAAAATGGTTTTTCACTCTCTCTCTCTCTCTCTCTTCACGCAAAATGTGGGTACAATTCCTCTAAATATAACCTTCCTAATCCCTAAAACCATTAGCGTAATTAGTACATAAGCGTATAACCCGAAAGGGTAGTAAGACGCGGTGCTAAAAAAAAGATTAGTAAATATCAATTTATAACATTTCTCAAAGCTTTAAATTTTAATATGTTGAATACCGATAGATATAATCCACTTAAACAAAATCTTTTTGAAGCTCCAAATCTTTTAATTAACTTTAGAGATTTAAAGGGTTACGGAAGTTAAAAAGTTTAAGAACTGCTGTCTTAGAAACTTACATTTCTATATATGGCTGGATACTAACTTAGATGTTTGCCAGAATGTTATAAAATTTAATCACAGACCCATTTCTATCGAATGTTTTGCATAAGATTTATGATATCTATAAATCATATTTAAAGTTAAATTGAAGGCTGCGTTGCCAGAGCTTTCCTCCCACCATTTTAAAATAACAAGAGTAATTTTGTGAACGTGACCACACAAAAGAGATCGCAACCAGCTAAACCAGCTAGTTGAACATCCTGTCCCGCCTGGATCTCAGAGCAGTACTTCCTGTTATAGGGATTGTGATATCGAACCGGTGGGGAGCGAGGGGGGTTGGGGGTTTGAAAGGCAACCATGAATATGAATGAGAAGGGAAAACTAGTAACTTTGACAAACTACTGCAGGGAAATGTAGAAATCAGTCTTTCAGAATCCCAATAAAAGGTTCTGTTTTAAATGACAGTTTTTATTTCCAACTACATATATGTTTGGGTATTCAGTTTGATTTGTATATCGTTTGAATACAATGTCGGCCTTGGATGATTTTATTTAAATGGTTTCCTATTATCTCTCCACTAGATTATAATATATTTCCCCTAAAGTTTAACTACCCGATATCTACCTCGAGAGTGTAAGCCTAATTAAATGTGTACATGGTGACCTGGTGGTCTAGAGGTAAGGTGTCGGACGTCTGTGCTGGGGTCCGTGGTTCAATCCTCGGTCCTGGCACATATTTATCTTATTGCCAAACCATTCCTTCGCCTCTGACAAGACGTGTATTAATCAGAACTTGTGAATGTGGGGAATGCCAGGCCTCCACCGTGGTTCGGATTCCACGTTAAGCTGTAGGTCCTTCATTTTCATCTCGCAATCACCCTACCATTACACATTAGCGTAAGTGCGTAAAACCCGAACAGGTAGTAAGACGCGGTGCTAATAATAATAATAATAATAATAATAATAATAATAAATGTGTACATCCCGGGTGGGTAGTAAGACTTGGTGAAATAAAAGGAAAATATGTGCGCTGCATTGTACTACTAGGCTGGATCCTATCAGAAAATTTACACTAATGGGGTAGGGATAAGAAATGTAGGTATTTACAGAAAATCTATTCGAATCCGCGTGTAGGGAAAGTGAAAATTAATTTAAGAAGGAAACCACCTCAATAAGTTGAGGCGGGATTTGAACTCTGACTTATATCGTCATCAGCAAACTAGACAAAGACGAGTCTGACGTATTTTGTCCACGTGCCAGGGGCACAGACAAGGAAACATTAGATACTTATCCCTACGGGAGTTTGGTTGCGTTCTTTGAGCCAGGTTTAGTCCTTGGGCACTGGGGAGTGCTAGTTGCAATCCTCAATGATAACAGCATTTTCAAGTGGAACAACTCACTTTCAAATTGTTCGTTGTAAAGGCTACAGTACCAGCAATCCCATCCCTCCCAATGAATATAACTTTTCAGTAAAGTAGCTAGTCGACGTTATTTGATTGTTTACAACTAGACGATTTGCAAGTGAAAAGTACAAGGGCAAACAAAAAGGGACAGTCACACTACAGACATTTTCCAGGAAAACAACTTTTATATCTAAAACCTCGTAAAAACCGCAGCAAAAAGATTTTCAAAAATATTTTTTTTAATATGAAAGAACTCTTTTAGACATAATAATTACGTTTTCTTTGTAATTTTCAGTCTGGGTAAGCTCATTTAGGGGGTTGATTTATGTGAAGGGTAGGTGGTGCCGCTACCTGAACCTATATTTGTGAAAGCCTGTTTATTAATATTAGATTTTTTTGTCTGTTCTCTAGCAAAGCCATCTTTAAAGTGAACTGTTTTTTAAACTGCCTGCTTGATAGCGATGTTGTCACTTGGGATTGCATGTCATGATCCCTTTGTTGAAGGTCTCAAGCTCTGACAAGGAACGCAGCCATTTTAATCTGGAAGCTGTGGATCTGGTATAGGCTATACCTTGTCTGTGACCAAGGGTCATTTGTATTTAAAACAACGTATTCATCGTGAACAAATTAATAATAAAATCCTTTAGCACATTTTTTGGGGGGTCAATAGATAAAGCGTGCACATATATAAATTATACTAATCCCTCCATCTAACAATCCCTCTTTCTACTGTCGCTCGTTCTCAACATAAATCTATGACAATGTTTGTTTGCTATATCCATTGCGTGATTCGTAAACTTCAATTTTGAGTATCTCGAAAACTAATGACCCGCACAAAAGTTTTGCTCACGAACTTATCGATTCTTTTTTAAAACTGAAAGATATTCTGATGACGGGAAATTGTAATACAAACATTTATATATTTAGATATATATTTAGACAAAAGGTTAAGACATGGATGGGCTTTGTAAGTACTCATTATAAATGAAAGTCCTCACATAAAAAACTAATTTTCTTTAAATCGTGAAACATAGTTATAACAGAAACAGTTTTAATGTTTTAGGTCATGGATTACTCGAATAAAATAATGATTTACCTTTACAGTAAACACATTGCCCTTAATACATAGTATAATTAAGTTATATATACATTAAAATGTAAAATGTTTTAAATAAGAGTAAATATATTGAGTTTTACAAATGCATTTTTTTAACTCATGTGTTAACCAGTAATAAAGTGATTACAGACTTAAACATAATAAGGTATCTCATTATCATAGTATTCAAAACTATAAACATCATTTAAAAAGATTTATTAATATGGGGAAATTTAATACACATAATTATATAATATTTCCCTTTGTAAGCAAAACACTTTACTATTGACACTATTTTATAATTACTACGGTACAAAGCAACTTTTTTGTTTTTGCTTTACCTAAATGTATCATCCCATAAATTCTGTTTGACATTAATTTTCAAAGGATCATATATATCCAATATATTAACTCACGGCCGATTAAACTTTTGACCCATTTTGTACCGTTGAATATTTTTGAGAGAGTTAATGAACGGGACCTTAAATAAGGATTTCTTGACACTTTAGGGATGGGTGGTCTAGTGTTCTATAAGGTTTGACTCACTCCATATCCAGTGGAGGGTACAGGGGCTGATGGGGGCGATTATCTCCCACCCTTCCTTGCATAGAAATTAATCAAAAATATTTAATTGAACAGCTTAATGTTGTAAAGAATTATTGATTCTAACATCGCTTTTATCCTATCTTCTACATGGCCTAACCAATAACTTTTTCAACTTAGCTTTAATGGACATAAAAGCAAGTAATTAAACATTAAAATTTTCCACTAATTACATTACTAATTTTATTATGATGACCAAGTATTTGTACTAAAATACATATGTTTACTATTAATAATACTCAAACACTTTAGGCCCATGTACTATGCATTTCATACTTTACACTTTTATTGTGACAGATACTTTTTGTTTGATGTTTTTGTGTTTTAAAATTACAAATTTGCCAATCAAAATTTTGGAGGTTTTCTTACAAGTCGTCTTTTAATTATTATAAATTAATTAAAATTAGTTTAGATCCTGGATTCACCCTTAATCACGTCTTGGTTTTGTTAGATGGGAAAGGTGGTGAGAGTAGAGGGTTGTCAGATCCAGATAGAATGCGCCAGTAGATATTTTACACTTGTGTGTGTGTGTGTGGTTTTCATTCTCTCTCCACACTAATGAGGATGACTTTTCTCTGAGATGTCCTTCTCGTCTTTACTCCTTGGATTAAGTCGGGGATGACACTTGTATTTGACTTACAAAGAATCTGCGCAGAATAACCAAAGAAGTGATGTCATTGATAACTTGGATCAAAACTCCCGTTGCTAAGAACTCAAATCAAATCTAGCTTTATACCGACATAGTGTGTATTTTTTTATTTATTTACTAGCACCGCGTCTTACCTCAAGTTTTGGGTGAACGCATATGTACTAATTACGCTAATGGTTTAAGGAAGAGGAAGGCTAAATTTAGAGGAAATGTACTTGCGTTTGCGTGGAGGAAGAGGACAAGGGGGGGGGGGGG